>CAXITT010000318.1:18272-29714 GCA_964033795.1 Lymnaea stagnalis | reverse complement strand
TAGACTATTTGCATTGTGGATGCAACTGTGTAACGTCTCTGTGCTTCTTTCTTTAGAAACAGACTTCTTGCATTGTGGATGCAACTGTGTAACATCTCTGTGCTTCTTTCTTTTGAAACATAGACTACTTGCATTGTGGATGCAACTGTGTAACGTCTCTGTGCTTCTTTCTTTAGAAACGTAGACTATTTGCATTGTGGATGCAACTGTGTAACGTCTCTGTGCTTCTTTCTTTAGAAACAGACTTCTTGCATTGTGGATGCAACTGTGTAACATCTCTGTGCTTCTTTCTTTTGAAACATAGACTACTTGCATTGTGGATGCAACTGTGTAACGTCTCTGTGCTTCTTTCTTTTGAAACATAGACTACTTGCATTGTGGATGCAACTGTGTAACATCTCTGTGCTTCTTTCTTTTGAAACATAGACTACTTGCATTGTGGATGCAACTGTGTAACGTCTCTGTGCTTCTTTCTTTAGAAACAGACTACTTGCATTGTGGATGCAACTGTGTAACGTCTCTGTACTTCTTTCTTTAGAAACATAGACTACTTTCATTGTGGATCTATCATTTACGAAATGGGGAACGGAAACGAGGCGCCGGCGCTTTCGAAGAGATAAAAATAACTTTTTATTTTTATTTTCACCAATAGTCGTTGTTCAGATGTTCTCATTGGTTCACTAGTGACCAACCCTGGTTTGGAACCTTGCCTCCCACATTTCCTTGTTTCAAATGTGCTTAAAATATATGCATTTGTCTTAATTACAGCTTCTATCACCCAATCTCTTATTACCAATGCTTCTCGTGTATCTCCAGAAATGCCCTCCCTTAGTGCTTCAGTTCAATCCAATTCTCTCCCCACTTTTTTATATTTTTTATGCTGAGTGCTCACCCCTTGAACCCCCTTGAATCCGGCTATTTTAGTGCCATACATTTTGGTAATGACATCGATATCTGGGTCCAAATTTTGTGTGTGAGGGGTACCGACCGTTCTGACGATTACCAAACTCGGGCGGTAAAGGGGCCACGTCTCTCAGGCAGAGTAAATTAATACATAGTCTACGATTTTTTAAAATTGTTTTTAATATTTAGGGGAAAAAAAGACTTATGTCTTTAAAACCATTTGTGATCAAGTGATTGAGTACTTCAGCTGTAGCTGTCATGCGAAACGAAAAAGAGCCATCTGTTATTAACAGGGCTTGGGGCTCATCAAGTTTAGGACCCTGTTCTGAAACAACTAGGCCAGGTTAAAAAAAAAAAATATATATATATATGTATATATCTAAGCACTCATTTGAAAGATTTATGTTTTTGTCTTAACTGGATCAGTAATGAACAAGAATGGTCCTCTATAAAACACATCATAAAATGCACGCTACTAATTCACAGGGATTATAACAATGTGTTTTACTCATATGAAGCGGCCAGATAGACCGGTGACTGGTGAGTCAGGTAAATGGTGACTAATAACTATTGTTTCTTGCTACAATTCGTCTCTATCAGTTCAAAAATGAGCGGGTCACATCGGACCTTCCTGATATAACACCAACATGGGGACAATTACGCCCGAGTCACATGTTGATCACGAGATGGTCACTCGCCGTTCATGAGTGACCAAATAAGAGTTTGACGCACAGCACACAGCGTTGTACCGGTACTAATTTTAATTTAACAAGGGGGTGAGGGGGGTGTGTACGTATTGTAGCAGTGCCAGTTGTTTACCCAAGGTGATCACGGTGACACACTATTCCTTTTAAGTGGCAGCTTGCCACATATATACAGCGAGGTAGTAAAAAGCGAGGCAGTAAAAAGTGAGAGTGTGACACAGGGCTACCACTCAATTTTTTTCAAAATTCCTAAGATTTTGTCAAACTATTTCCCAAGATTTCCCAAGATCTTGAAAATATACAAGAGTTTTTTTTTCTAAATCTTGGGAATTTAAAAAAAAAAGTTGAGTTTTGGTCCTGAATGGGGGAGTGAAATCCCAAGATGACAGGCGCTGCTTTGAAGAGGAAGGTGATACCGAACGAAACAGAGAAATAAAAGAGAGTACATGCGTACGCTTGGAATAAAGCGAGACAGAGGGGAGACTGTGAGACAGAGGAAAGAATGTGAGACAGAGGAGAAACTGTGAGACAGAGAAAGAGACTGTGAGACAGAGGAGAAACTGTGAGACAGAGAAAGAGACTGTGAAACAGAGGAGAGACTGTGAGACAGAGAAAGAGACTGTGAAACAGAGGAGAGACTGTGAGACAGAGAAAGAGACTGTGAGACAGAGGAGAAACTGTGAGACATGGGAGAGTCTGTGAGACAGAGCGGCTGAGAAGCAGAGTGAGTCGGAGGTTTTAGTCAGAGGGACATTGAGCTAGAGAGAAACAGTGAGACTGGGAGAGGCAGCAGGAGTGAGAGAGGGGGAGAAGGAGAGAGAGTGATAAAAGAAAGACTAATGTTTGCATCATTGCCATGAGAAAACAACCCATGAAATATGACTCCCACGGGGCTTCGAGATAAAGCCACTCACTGGTAGATAAAACACATCATTTGCATGTGGTCATCTGTCAGAATAACCAGCGCGAGAAAAGATAAGGGGAGGTCAGAGTTAATGGCCAAGTGATCCTGGGCTTTGGCTAAACTCACAGACGCCAATTATTAGATGACCACGGAACTGCCCCACATCGTAGAGCTTACCAGTGGAGCACGCTCAACAGAAATAGACCGAACCTTATCACGCGATAGACCAAACTGACCGGTGGAAAACGTTGTGGAGTATGACGCTCGGAGTGAGGTGGATGGTGAGTGAGGTGAATGGTGAGTGAGGTGAATGGTGAGTGAGGTGAATGGTGAGTGAGGTGAATGGTGAGTGAGGTGAATGGTGAGTGAGGTGAATGATGAGTGAGGTGAATGGTGAGTGAGGTGAATGGTGAGTGAGGTGAATGGTGAGTGAGGTGAATGGTGAGTCAGGTGAATGGTGAGTGAGGTGAATGGTGAGTCAGGTGAATGGTGAGTGAGGTGAATGGTGAGTATGGGAATGGTGAGTCAGGTGAATTTTGAGTCAGGTGAATGGTGAGTCAGGTGAATGGTGAGTCAGGTGAATGGTGAGTCAGGTGAATGGTGAGTCAGGTGAATGGTGAGTGAGGTGAATGGTGAGTGAGGTGAATGGTGAGTCAGGTGAATGGTGAGTCAGGTGAATGGTGAGTGAGGTGAATGGCGAGTCAGGTGAATGGTGAGTCAGGTGAATGGTAAGTGAGGTGAATGGAGAGTGAGGCGAATGGTGAGTGAGGTGAATGGTGAGACAGGTGAATGGTGAGTCAGGTGAATGGTGAGTAGGGGAATGGTGAGTCAGGTGAATTTTGAGTCAGGTGAATGGTGAGTCAGGTGAATGGTGAGTCAGGTGAATGGTGAGTCAGGTGAATGGTGAGTCAGGTGAATGGTGAGTGAGGTGAATGGTGAGTGAGGTTAATGGTGAGTCAGGTGAATGGTGAGTGAGGTGAATGGTGAGTCAGGTGAATGGTGAGTCAGGTGAATGGTGAGTGAGGTGAATGGTGAGTCAGGTGAATGGTGAGTGAGGTGAATGGTGAGTGAGGTGAATGGTGAGTGAGGTTAATGGTGAGTCAGGTGAATGGTGAGTCAGGTGAATCGTGAGTCAGGTGAATGGTGAGTCAGGTGAATGCTGAGTGAGGTGAATGGTGAGTCAGGTGAATGGTGAGTGAGGTGAATGGTGAGTGAGGTGAATGGTGAGTGAGGTGAATGGTGAGTCAGGTGAATGGTCAGTGAGGATTTCTTGGTTTTGTGGGGTTTTTTTTGTGTTTTTTTTATTTGGACACAATCTGCGCCGTTTAAGTGGGGCCCTTGTCACCTGCCACATATTTGCAACACCAAGGAAACGCCCCTGAAATCATTCACCGGACATGATTCCAACGGATGCACGCGATGCCTTGAAGATCACAAGTATAATTTAACGAAACTAAATATTTTATTACTCACCTCCAGTTCACCATTCGACAGAGTGTTTCCCCCACAAACCCAAAAGCGCACCATTACTGCACCAATGCTGTGACTGTGGTGATGTCTATAGTGGTCGGCAGTTTCGATGGCTCAGTACTGTTATAGCGCTTGTGTGGATGCTATTTTTAGCATTGCTCAGAGCGCTCCAATGTCCTAAAATATGTTTAAAGAAAAAAAAAGTCTTTAAATGTTACTGAAATGACTTGCTATCATTCTCAGTCTCCTTCAGAGATTGCGGCTAACCGTTCCATACTTTAGGCCCAATACCAACGTGATGTTGGTAATTGACACCTGCATTCATGTATGTCTATAATTTTACCATTTGGACATCCAGTGGCGTAGGAAATGGGGGGGGGGGGGGGGAGGAGGACTGTGGGAAAGGCAGGGGGGGGGTTTTTTTCGGGGAAGTGGGGCGGCATAATATCCTCTTCATATCATTCATAGTCAATTGTTGTCATAATTTATGTAATCTTGGCTAAATCATAATGATAACTGGGTATGGAGAAACTTAAAGGCAGAGGGTGGGTTTTTTTCGTGGAAGTGGGGCGGCATAAAGCTTGACCCACACCGCGTGGCACCAACCCTAGCTACGCCACTGTGGACACGCGCGTCTTTGATATTTCGCTTTGAACGGCGGCGTTCGGTCAGAGTTTCGGTTGCAAAGCTAAGAATGTTGATTGAATGTGGTTAACAAATCCCACAATCGTGCAACAAGCAGTCATGTGAAGATAAGTTCGCTAACCATTTTATGACAAAATGGAACCCCTCGGCAGACTATCATCACGCGTCATCGACAGAAATCAGCCACAAAGCCAAATTTGACGTGGAACTCATCGATTCCTATCACGGAACTACTTTCACCGCCAAGACAGTTCACGGTATAGGAGTCGCCTGAACAGGACTAACACGTGTAAAACAACACTGCTTCTAGCATCACATCTTACCAGACACGTCGCGTCTGCTCTCGTTCATCACTGCTCATAAGCTTTCACGCGAGGGTCAAGGCCATGTCGTTGAACAAATAAATAGAAATGAATTCATCAAGCATGAGGACACGGGTGAATTTTCTGGTCTCCTTACCTCTGTTTAAAACAAAGAAAATCCCGGCACTCTCCCTTCTGGTTTGTGGCACCTCTCACATCTCACCCCCACCCCCACTGTTCTTGACAATAAAGTAAGTTATCATTTTACGACATTGCAACTTCTTCGACATATTAAGGGCAGTGATTATTTCAGAAATGTTCCCCCGGTGGGGTGTGGGGCACTTCAGATTTTTCGGCCAGCAGTGCCAGTTGATTTATTGTTGGACCTATTTTTGCTCAGGGGGGGGGGGCTTGGCTTTTTACCCGGGAGGGGGGCAGTGCCCTCCCGGAGATATAGCTGAAAGAAACCCTGATTATAAGGGCCCCACGATCCTTGTGTTGATCATTCTGGCTCCTATGTATGTAGAAGGGTATGCGCAATGTTTTTTCATGCCTGGTGTTGAAGATGATATTTCACTGGCTGTTGAAGATGATATTTCACTGGCTGTTGAAGACGATGTTTCACTGGCTGTTGAAGACGATATTTCACTGGCTGTTGAAGACGATATTTCACTGGCTGTTGAAGGCGATATTTCACTGGCTGTTGAATACGATATTTCACTGGCTGTTGAAGACGATATTTCACTGGCTGTTGAAGACATCCCTGAGATAAATTGTCCCATTGATGATCAAAATCAAAACAACGGCGCACTACGAAATATTTTCCCGAAGCAAATTGAAAAATAAACCTCTAAACCTATTTTTTCCGGAACACCCAGGGGACAACAACAACAACAAAAAAATACCGGTTTTAAAAATTGTCCGCTTCTACATCTTACTTGATTTCCGTTAGAAAAATTAACCGTGTACTTGAATTTCTCCCCGCATCTGTGTCTGCCATCAACATGATCAACGCGATCAACAGAAACGATATGATATTCCATGGGGGGAAATTCCTTACGGAAACGCCCTTGTCAACTGAATAACTAAACAAGTCAATAATTGATGCTAGCTACCCCGCTCTGACAAAATAATTGTTTCGTCAAACAGAATAGAGCCATCCACATCCATTTTTTAAAAAACACTATTATAAAAAAAATTATTTAAACTTAGTAACTGAAAAAAGGGGGTGGGGGTGGGAGGGACAATTAATGAAATGATTTTTCTTTTTAAATTTAAACGGTGGAGCAAGTGGCAACTACATTGCCTAAAGGTGCGGGAAACTAGTCAAGATTTAGGCATTGCCAGAATTTAGGGTAGGGGAGTCAATTTTTTAAAATTATTATTACATATATTTATTGGTGGGCAGGGAGAATAAGGAGGTGGGGTGGGCCCATGCCATGAGAGGGAATGCAAGGAGGTGAGGTGGGTTAATGTCAAGGGAGGGAACGCAAGGAGGTAAGGTGGGCTAATGTCAAGGGAGAGAACGCGTGGAATAATGGAAAAAAAAAAAGGGGGGGGGGGTGGGCAGATTGTATGGCTGTTATTTGTGGCCGACACTGAGTGGCTCCCCCTATGATGGATGGCACCACTGGCATCAGATGAGAGTCACAGAGGAGGAAAGCCATCCAAACTGACGGGGACATTATCTGGCATCATACACGCGCTTTGTGGGAGAGACATTATCTGGCATCATACACGCGCTTTGTGGGAGAGACATTATCTGGCATCATACACGCGCTTTGTGGGAGAGACATTATCTGGCATCATACACGCGCTTTGTGGGAGAGACATTATCTGGCATCATACACGCGCTTTGTGGGAGAGACATTATCTGGCATCATACACGCGCTTTGTGGGAGAGACATTATCTGGCATCATACACGCGCTTTGTGGGAGAGACATTATCTGGCATCATACACGCGCTTTGTGGGAGAGACATTATCTGGCATCATACACGCGCTTTGTGGGAGAGACATTATCTGGCATCATACACGCGCTTTGTGGGAGAGACATTATCTGGCATCATACACGCGCTTTGTGGGAGAGACATTATCTGGCATCATACACGCGCTTTGTGGGAGAGACATTATCTGGCATCATACACGCGCTTTGTGGGAGAGACATTATCTGGCATCATACACGCGCTTTGTGGGAGAGACATTATCTGGCATCATACACGCGCTTTGTGGGAGAGACATTATCTGGCATCATACACGCGCTTTGTGGGAGAGACATTATCTGGCATCATACACGCGCTTTGTGGGAGAGACATTATCTGGCATCATACACGCGCTTTGTGGGAGAGACATTATCTGGCATCATACACGCGCTTTGTGGGAGAGACATTATCTGGCATCATACACGCGCTTTGTGGGAGAGACATTATCTGGCATCATACACGCGCTTTGTGGGAGAGACATTATCTGGCATCATACACGCGCTTTGTGGGAGAGACATTATCTGGCATCATACACGCGCTTTGTGGGAGAGACATTATCTGGCATCATACACGCGCTTTGTGGGAGAGACATTATCTGGCATCATACACGCGCTTTGTGGGAGAGACATTATCTGGCATCATACACGCGCTTTGTGGGAGAGACATTATCTGGCATCATACACGCGCTTTGTGGGAGAGACATTATCTGGNCTCTCTCTCTACCTCTCTCTCTACCTCTCTCTCTACCTCTCTCTCTACCTCTCTCTCTACCTCTCTCTTTCTCTCTCTCTATCTCTCTCTACCTCTCTCTCTACCTCTCTCTCTACCTCTCTACCTCTCTCTCTACCCCTCTCTCTACCTCTCTCTCTACCTCTCTCTCTACCTCTCTCTCTCCCTCTCTCTCTACCTCTCTCTCTCCCTCTCTCTCTCCCTCTCTCTCTCCCTCTCTCTCTCCCTCTCTCTTTCTCTCTCTCTCTCTCTCTACCTCTCTCTCTCTCTCTCTACCTCTCTCTCTATCCCTCTCTCTCCCTCTCTCTCTCCCTCTCTCTCTACCCCTCTCTCTACCTCTCTCTCTACCTCTCTCTCTACCTCTCTCTCTACCTCTCTCTCTACCTCTCTCTCTACCTCTCTCTCTACCTCTCTCTCTACCTCTCTCTCTACCTCTCTCTTTCTCTCTCTCTCTCTCTCTCGTTTTCGTTTTACTGTCTCTCTCTTCCCTTTTCTCTCTTCCCATCTTTGCTTTCTCTAAACTCCATCATTTTCCTTCCTCTGTCCTCTCCTCTATGTCTCTCTCTTTTTTTCTCGCTCTCTCTCTCTCTCTATATATATATATATATTTCTTTTTACTATCTCTTTTTACCCTCCTCTCTCTTCCCATCTTCGCTATCTCTCGCTTTCTCTTTCTAAATGCCAACATTTTCTTTCACCTGTCTTCTCCTCTTTCTCTCTTCCAACCCCCTCTCTCTCTCGAATTTACCCGGGTTTGAGATATGTGTTCTCTATTGGAGATCTTTTTAATTTAAGCCCCCCCCCCCCTACCACCCATGTAATTCTCAAACACCTACAAATNTGTTGTTGTTGTTGTTGTTGTTGTTGTTGTTGTTGTTGTTGTTGTTGTTGTTGTTGTTGTTGTTGTTGTTGTTGTTGTTGTTGTTGTTGTTGTTGTTGTTGTTGTTGTTGTTGTTGTTGTTGTTGTTGTTGTTGTTGTTGTTGTTGTTGTTGTTGTTGTTGTTGTTGTTGTTGTTGTTGTTGTTGTTGTTGTTGTTGTTGTTGTTGTTGTTGTTGTTGTTGTTGTTGTTGTTGTTGTTGTTGTTGTTGTTGTTGTTGTTGTTGTTGTTGTTGTTGTTGTTGTTGTTGTTGTTGTTGTTGTTGTTGTTGTTGTTGTTGTTGTTGTTGTTGTTGTTGTTGTTGTTGTTGTTGTTGTTGTTGTTGTTGTTGTTGTTGTTGTTGTTGTTGTTGTTGTTGTTGTTGTTGTTGTTGTTGTTGTTGTTGTTGTTGTTGTTGTTGTTGTTGTTGTTGTTGTTGTTGTTGTTGTTGTTGTTGTTGTTGTTGTTGTTGTTGTTGTTGTTGTTGTTGTTGTTGTTGTTGTTGTTGTTGTTGTTGTTGTTGTTGTTGTTGTTGTTGTTGTTGTTGTTGTTGTTGTTGTTGTTGTTGTTGTTGTTGTTGTTGTTGTTGTTGTTGTTGTTGTTGTTGTTGTTGTTGTTGTTGTTGTTGTTGTTGTTGTTGTTGTTGTTGTTGTTGTTGTTGTTGTTGTTGTTGTTGTTGTTGTTGTTGTTGTTGTTGTTGTTGTTGTTGTTGTTGTTGTTGTTGTTGTTGTTGTTGTTGTTGTTGTTGTTGTTGTTGTTGTTGTTGTTGTTGTTGTTGTTGTTGTTGTTGTTGTTGTTGTTGTTGTTGTTGTTGTTGTTGTTGTTGTTGTTGTTGTTGTTGTTGTTGTTGTTGTTGTTGTTGTTGTTGTTGTTGTTGTTGTTGTTGTTGTTGTTGTTGTTGTTGTTGTTGTTGTTGTTGTTGTTGTTGTTGTTGTTGTTGTTGTTGTTGTTGTTGTTGTTGTTGTTGTTGTTGTTGTTGTTGTTGTTGTTGTTGTTGTTGTTGTTGTTGTTGTTGTTGTTGTTGTTGTTGTTGTTGTTGTTGTTGTTGTTGTTGTTGTTGTTGTTGTTGTTGTTGTTGTTGTTGTTGTTGTTGTTGTTGTTGTTGTTGTTGTTGTTGTTGTTGTTGTTGTTGTTGTTGTTGTTGTTGTTGTTGTTGTTGTTGTTGTTGTTGTTGTTGTTGTTGTTGTTGTTGTTGTTGTTGTTGTTGTTGTTGTTGTTGTTGTTGTTGTTGTTGTTGTTGTTGTTGTTGTTGTTGTTGTTGTTGTTGTTGTTGTTGTTGTTGTTGTTGTTGTTGTTGTTGTTGTTGTTGTTGTTGTTGTTGTTGTTGTTGTTGTTGTTGTTGTTGTTGTTGTTGTTGTTGTTGTTGTTGTTGTTGTTGTTGTTGTTGTTGTTGTTGTTGTTGTTGTTGTTGTTGTTGTTGTTGTTGTTGTTGTTGTTGTTGTTGTTGTTGTTGTTGTTGTTGTTGTTGTTGTTGTTGTTGTTGTTGTTGTTGTTGTTGTTGTTGTTGTTGTTGTTGTTGTTGTTGTTGTTGTTGTTGTTGTTGTTGTTGTTGTTGTTGTTGTTGTTGTTGTTGTTGTTGTTGTTGTTGTTGTTGTTGTTGTTGTTGTTGTTGTTGTTGTTGTTGTTGTTGTTGTTGTTGTTGTTGTTGTTGTTGTTGTTGTGGTTGTTGTTGTTGTTGTTGTTGTTGTTGTGGTTGTTGTTGTTGTTGTGGTTGTTGTTGTTGTGGTTGTTCTTTTGTTTTTGTTTTTAAAGACTCCACAGACTAAGAAAAACATAAATAATTGAAAACAAAACAAAAATCCTAATAATGATCAAGAAGACAAAGATTCCATGACTTATTCGTGTTACGATCACTCGGTTGCCTATAACACACGTTCAATGTTTTGTTGAGAGGTTTTACTGATAGTTGCCACGTTTTACTTGGGCTTAAAATAAAATTGCTTTCACACAGGTCCACCTTTTCACATTTTTGTGTTTTGTTGTTGTGATCTGTCTCCAACTATCCAACTAGACTAGGCAGCGTAAGCAGTCGTCCTCGACTGGCATTTTGTGCTTTGATTCATTATTGTTTCTTCTGTTAGCAAGACATAGTCTAGTTTACTCTTGGGCTTAAAGGAGATTTTTATTTATTTATTTTTTTTTTTTTTTTTTTTTTTTTTTTTTTTTTTTTTTTTTTTTTAAAGGCTGTATTATCAAATGTGTGCTGATGTTATGTGATTATTTGTACTTATCACGAGTTAATTCTTGAACACAAATCTTGCATTTTTGGAGGTAAGTCTTCTCAGTGGTTTTTTCTTTTTTCCTTTAAATAAAAAATAATTTAATTTTAAATTTACAGTCCAATCATCCTTTAATCAGGCATCAAACAGAGTTCAAATGCTGCTGCCGTAACGGACGGACGATGGTGACGCTGTGCGCGAGGGACGGTCAGGCCAGGAATGCGGCCTTTGTGGGTCAGAAACTGTCATGTCAGACTTTTTCTTTTTCCTTTTTTCTTTTTTTTTTGTAATCCAGGAGCTGTCACTGTCAGGCACTGCCGGGGAAGTACGCTGAACATTTCCAACCAACACTAATGAGGGGGAATGGGACATGTTGTTTTTTTTCTTTAATGGCAGGACGCAACCAGAAATTGGCTCATAGGAAAAATCCGCAGTAAAATTTGTTTTAATGAACCACGTCAGCGTGGGAGTGGAGCGCGAGGGGGGGGGGGTTGAGGGACAAGGTTGGGTCGGGGGCGTGTTGCTTGGCAGGCAGTGCGTGGGGGGGGGGGGAAATCGATGAGTGCAACACTGGTTGTTGGCAAGGACCAGATACTGTTGTTGTTTTTAAAAAAAAACTAACTACACGCTGAGGCTGCACGTTAACTGGCTTGGTCCCAGGCTGAAAAATAATGGTGCGTGAAAGGATGGACACAAACGGACAAGAATGACTGGAAGGTGGGGGGGGG
>CAXITT010000317.1:891620-914599 GCA_964033795.1 Lymnaea stagnalis | reverse complement strand
CCGATTAAATACAACAATGAAGTGTCCAACGCCAACACAATGATAGCCAAAGCCCTATCTCTCCTTACAGTAAATTTAGCAACCTTCTCCGATTCAGCTTCGTCAGGTGCAATTTCAGACCCAGTAACAATCCCCCAGAGTCCATCCTTCATCAAGGCCATCTGGCATTGAATTTTCCAGGTCGAATAATTTGCACCAACAAGAGGAATGATGCTTGTGTTCATGTTTGCCATTCCGGTAATTCTGCGAACACCGATTCCGAATACAAACCACACAAAAATCGAATCAGCAACAGCTTAGCACAATATAACGTTATCTGGGCCCATAACCTGTTGAAAATATTATGTTGCTAATCCACCACGTTGCTAATCCACATCAAGGTTAGTTCAACGTTTATTTGTAAGAGAAAACATGGAGTTCTACCACCATGGACAGAAGACAGGAACTGCATAACAACGTGACGTTAATACACAATAAAATTTGGTGTGCAAAACAATGTGCAACATTCAGTATTTTGTCACTTTTCAACACTTAATTTATCTGCTACGCGCCAAACACCTGGACTGAACTCTGCCGTGCGTTTTGCCCCTCATCCCTGCCAGCTGCATTCCTCGCCTTAATTTATTTGGTCAGTTTTCGACCGTGGGTTTACCCCGCACCGTTGACATCCCTTGTATTCCACGTCTTAATTTATCTGCTACGCGTCTAAATTAGCCACACACCTGGACTGAGACTGAACTCTCTACACTGTTCCTGTTGAAGCAAAAAGAATGCACGAATTGACCCCTTCCACGAATAACGGCAATCAATGTTTTATAAAGAAACGTTCTCACAGAACCTCTTGGTCCATCAAGGTAGAAGCATCTCTTGTTTAGATTATTATTGGCTACAGCATCAATTATCAAGGTAGAAGCATCTCTTGTTTAGATTATTATTGGCTACAGCATCAGTTATCAAGGTAGAAGCATCCCTTGTTTAGATTATCATTGTCTACAGCATCAGTTATCAAGGTAGAAGCATCTCTTGTTTAGATTATTATTGTCTACAGTGATCTTGACAAAGGCTTCAAGCTCATTTTTGTTTAAAATTTTAATTTTCTGTTCAGCCTCGTTCATTTCTTGAACATGATCAAATGCTTGAACTCCAATGGGATTTCCAGTCGGAATGGGCAGACCAAGCTTTGCGCAAGAAAGTCCGTGATGCTTAAAGATTGCATTTATGTCGTGGAGGGCTAAGTTCTTTGCGGCTTTGTGTTCATGGTTTCTTTTGTAATCGAGAGCCATATCAGCTGAAAACTGGTTCCATATATCAATAGGCCTTGAAGTTTGACAAAAGCAACCGATACGATTTAAGTGCGTTTGGATTCCTAAAAACAATCATAGTTATTTTCTATTATTTGAAGGAAATCGAATAAATTTAAATGCGCAAAATATATGTTAAATCCACTTTTATTTAACTAAAACTCAAGTTATTATCCTTAATTTAAAGTATCAAATACAAAACTATTTTAAGCATTTTATCCGAATTTAAAAGTTATGAAAAAAAAAGTAATTAAAATATTATCATCAAAGAATTGCATCTTAATCCCATTTATCAAGAAAAAACAAAAATCGTTTAATCTTAGTGCGTATTTATTGCGTTCTGAATATTGCGAAATGCAAATCAAATTTATTTTATCTAAATAATTTCACTAAGGAGCTTACCGCACGATTGCCTATTTTAGCCACAGCTCTAAATTTCTTTGATTTTATAACCGTGCGTAACAAAATATATATTTGGGGTAAAAAATATGGTGTCCACAATTTTACATGAAGGACAATATCTTAAAGTTCAATGATACTACAGCTGTCAAAAATAAATTATATACAAATTTTACCATTTAAGAAAATCAATGACGTTAACAAAACGTATGAACATTTACACATGTATACCAATGAATATTAAAAGCGATTATTTTACACAAGTGAACATTTACTTTTAAGAATAAAAATGGGTTAGATAGATATATGGATAGATATATATATGGATATATGGGTAAACGGATAGATGGACAGGTGGGTAGGTGGAATGGTGGTTAGAAGGATAGATGGGTAGGCGGGTGGATAAGTGGATGGGTTGACGGATGGCTGGTTGGATGTATGGGTGGGTGGGTGAATGTGTGGGTAGGCTGATATATGGATGGTTGGATGGGTGGTTGGATGGATGGTTGAATGGATGGTTGGATGGATGGTTGGATGGGTGGTTGGATGGATGGTTGGATGGATGGTTGGATGGATGGTTGGATGGGTGGTTGGATGGATGGTTGGATGGATGGTTGGATGGATGGTTGGATGGATGGTTGGATGGATGGTTGGATGGATGGTTGGATGGATGGTTGGATGGATGGTTGGATGGATGGTTGGATGGATGGTTGGATGGATGGTTAGATGGATGGTTGGATGGATGGTTGGATGGATTGTTGGATGGATGGCTGGATGGATGGTTGGAAGGATGATTGGATGGATGGTTGGATGGATGGATGGTTGGATGGATGGTTGGATGGATGGATGGTTGGATGGATGGATGGATGGATGGATGGTTGGATGGATGGTTGGATGGATGGTTGGATGGATGGATGGTTGGATGGATGGTTGGAACACCTCCATGAAAGTTGCGCAAAAGGTATCTCTTACAACAAAATAAAAATTTAAGCAGCCCTGGCTCACATTAACTATTGGTTTGTTTTCATTACAGCGCTCTGTAATGCTATAACATTTTGAGCAAGCCCTTCTCATAACAACTAGTGATACATTTTCATTGCAGATCTCTGCAATAACATCAAAACCTGAGCACATTTGGCTCACATTACCTACTAATTTATTTTTAGCCTAAAAAGTAATAATTACTTTCATTATCAATGATATGTCTTTTATTAGATTACCTTACTGTTTGTTTTTTTGTTTATATTATGTTTGTGATCTTTTGATATTGTCACATCTACAATTACGCACAATCACAATTTAGTTATGATCTATAACATCAATGTGGATCCAAGTGAATAGAGACTATACCTTATTAAAGTTTATTATATGCTAAAACACACGATCAGAATTATAATACAAAAAGTTAATACTTGAAATGATCAAAAAACACTTGTCATCTCGGTAGCTTCTCCACTGGATGAAGATATCACCATCTATGACCAAATCTTACAAAATAATATGGACTTCATATCCGCCATCATTTTGATTCTATCTTTTTTTTTGTTCTCTCCGATTGGTTCGTCTTTTTCAAGTGCTCATACTCTATACATTATAAGTGATCATTCTCACATTACTTAACTCCCTTGTAAATCATTATCTCGTATTTGTGACAGGAATACTATATTTATATTCCATTTGTTCTTTACTAATTTTAATTTGACGCTTTTTCAAATGCCTAGTTTCCTATAATTAATGGAAATATTGGGTTGTTCATTACTGTGACATTTAAAAATGCTGTTATCCGTGGACAGTATAATATGTTTACCTTAGCCTTTTTGCACTCAATTTCAATATGTTAACAATGGTCACTTTTGTTGATTCTTTAAGGGAAGTACATGGCTTCACATATTTTGTGTCCACTACAATGGTTGTGCAGTCTATATATCTAAGACAGTGTACACAATTTTTGTTTATGTAAATTGGGAAAAATTATCATTTTCCTTTGGTATGGAATGCTGCGGACAGGGTCACTACAGGTATATTTGTATTCTGTCTTGGATAGCTGTTTTGTTGCCTTTTTTGGTATATGTTCTTATTTCTCTGTCTTTCCCTGCTTCTGAACTGAGTGTTATGTATTTTTCTATAGTTGTTTCTTTTTGGGCTGCTATTTGGTGAGGTTCTAAATGTTCTATAGTTATTCTGTAGGATTCCTGCACTCTGCCTTTCTAGTCTTATCTTTCCACAATGAAAACATGCATTGTCAGATGCCTAATTGGTGTACTGATTATAGTTATTTATTTGATCGTTTGCAGATAGGCTAATAAATCTATTATTACCTTTGATTATGGTGTTCTTTTGTTCTCAATTGTTACTGCACCTATTGGTCTTCGGTCTAGAGCTTCATTTGGGTGAGCATCCTTAAAATTGCAGTAGTAGCTGCCAGGTCTTTTTCTATTTTTATTTTCCTCTCTTTCAAGAATGTGAATAAAGGTTCAGAAGAGTGTCTTAGAACTTTGTCAACTAGGAACATGTCCAATTAAGACATGGGGTTAGTTACATCTGTGCAATGCACTGGGGTCATCTATCAACACAAAATACCTGTGCCATGAGAAGGGGGGCACTTGCAGTGGGGGGGGGGCTGGCAAACAGATCCTGCTCCCCACAAACTCATCATAAGGAATAAAAATGTAAAATAAAGATAAACATTTAATAAATGTAAATATCGATGCATTCAATTGTTGAGAGAAAAAAACACAACATAATTCAAAATCATCAATATTTTAAAACATTATCGGAAATAAACAAAAAATAATCACAAATGATGATATGTTATTCCTATTGACAGAAAAATATATAAATTATTTAATATAAATCAACATAGTCGTTTGAGTTATTTTTTGTGTGTGCAGATAATTGTTTATTATTGGTTTAAAGTCAATAGTCTTAAAGATGTCATTTTCCTTGCACATAGGTGAAGCCATTTCAAATGCTTATTCTTTAAAGCTTAAATCTTGAAAATGAACCGTCCCCTGTACATTTTTTATCATCATGGACAGAAACACTCTGCAATTTAAACATTAGGAAATATAGATTTCATGTTGTCTGTAATTATGTGTTCAAACAAAGCAGCGATAGTGTCTTCTTCTATATCTTAAGGGCCCACGAACAATTTATTGATCATTTGGGCTCCTATGCATGTACATGGGATTTGCAATGTTTCTGTTACTGGTGTTGATGAGGAAATCATGCACTAGGGGTTTGAATGCTCGAGGCAATAGACACAAATGTGTCTAGTGTTGTCGCCTCAACCGTTCCTTTTGAAAGATTGTTCCAGTCCTTGATTGTCTTGGGCAGGAATGAGCAGCTGCTATACTAGCTTATTGCTGGTATGAGCCTGAATTGCCTGTCATGGCCTCGTCGCTGTCTATGGGGGAGAGGGACGAGTTTCTGTTTAATACTGAATCAGTGGACAAGCCCATTATTTATCTTGTACATCATGGAGAGCCTGGATTGTCGTCGTCGTTTCTCCAATGGTGACCAGCCTAGTGTTTCTAACATGCTGCCAACACTAGAGGTATTCCTGTAGCGGTTTAGGACAAAGCGTGCTGCTCGTCGCTGGACCGCCTCCAACCTGTCAATGCACTTCTGGGTAAATGGGTCCCAGACTGAAGATGCATAATCTAAAATTGGACGGATAAAGGCTTTACATTTTCTTTCTTTCACATAGAAGTTGCCAATCTTTAGATTTCGCCTTAAGAACCCTAGGGTCTTGTTTGCTTGGTTACATACATTACCTATTCCTTTCTCCCCAGTTCACGTTTATGCTGTCTCTGTTCTTTTCTCTCCCTCTCTGTCACTGAAATGTAACATTAAGACCCTAGGGTCTTGTTTGCTTGGTTACATACATTACCTATTCCTTTCTCCCTAGTTCACACTTATGCGGTCTCTGTTCTTTTCTCTCCCTCTCTGTCACTGAAATGTAACATTAAGAAATGGCGTCAGAGGGGCGAGCCTAGACTCTTATGCCCCCCCCCCAAAATTACCCCTCCCCGGTCCGACGTATCGGGCCGCGGAGCGGCACATTGGAGATGCCCACTCGTCAGGACAGCCCTCACACGGGCCCCTCACCCAAGTCCCTCTCCTGGGCGCCTGGGCGCTCGACCTGGACCCCGCCTGGTGGCGGCCCAAACGAGGAGGCACCCGGTCGATCCGACACTATGCGTTTAAACAGTGCACTCGATCGACTTTCTCAGGAGTTGGGATGGAAAAATTTACGTCCTAATATCTTCCCCCACCCATCCCGGGACAGCGTCAGACGCCCTATAAGAGGGATTCCACAGTGGGCTTCCACAACGCGACTAGTTCACGCTGTAGCTGGGACGAAACGATTGCCTAGGGGCAGCGTTCTCACTGCTGCATTATTTGAATCCTCGGCCAGAGGTTACCACCCTCGCCTCTGGCCTCATACCTGTCAACGGCAACTTGTAATCATAATCCCTACCCCGGCTCTGCCTAACTTTTCGACTGCAAAATATCACAGCCGGCAGCTCTATGGGAGCTGTTTTATATAAGACAGGTACCGAGCACACCCGTTGTCTGCCCACGCGGGGCATGCCCAGTAGTTATGTTTCCAGGCAAACACCGAGGGGGTCGGTGGCCGACGCTCCTAATCGGCAAGCCACAACAGACTTGTCAACCGGAAGCCTGGAACCCTCTCTGTCACTATAATTCTCTCTTTCTATCTCTCTGTCTGTCATTCTCTATCCAACTATTTTCTTCCATTTTTGTCATTCTTTTAATTTCCTTATCTCTTTTCTTCAATTTTCCCACTCTCTCTATGTCTCGCTCCCTATCTCTTCTCGTTCTCCATATCTCCCTATGTATCTCTCTCTAATATAGTGGTCTCAGTGGTCCCCAAACCTTTTATCGCCGTAGACCAGTCAAAGTTGGATAATTTTACCGCAGCCCACTGAGGGGTTGGAGGTGTAGATTGTTTATATTTTGGATCGTTTTGATATATAATTTTTATTTAATTGTAATTAAATATGCCTTTAAAATAAAATGCTGTTACACCAAAAAGGAATATAAAGTGATTTAACATTTTAACTCACTAGAACGCTGTTACTGCTGAAAACCCCGCTTCTGACAGATAGGACGTCAGAAATTAAAAGCGATTTAAAAGCTGTGATGGCAATCTCAGGGTGTTCTGCCATGATTTTAATCCAGAACACCGACAGAGTTGTTGCCTCAAACGTAGTTTTAAGGCCACCGTCATTTGCAATCTCCAGCATTTGATGTTCTTCTTGCACAGACCTACTAGATTCGTCTGGTTTGTTGACAAATGGGTCGCGATCCATTCCGTACGCGTTCGTGGGACTTTTGTGGTTGGGAAGTAGCACTGGAAAGACAGGTGATTGTGCACCAACTGGGAGAATGAATGCTCAGGCTCAGTCTTGCCTAAAATCCCCCCTTATGTTTGAAACATGTCCAAATTGCATCTGTTCTCGCGCCATCCCCACAACTCCAGTTTTGCTTTAAATGCAGCTACTTTGTCTGCCAACTTGAAAACAGTTGTCATTCTCCCCTTGAGGGAAAGATTGAGTTCATTGAGCAAGCTTAATATGTCTGACAGGTAAGCCAGTTTTGCGACTCATACCTTGTCACTGAAATATGCTGCCAGCGGTGACTTCTTTTCTGAGAGGAATGTATGCAATGGCTCTCGTAATTCAAATACTCTGGTTAGCGATTTTCCTCTGGATAACAATCTTATTTCTGTGTACAAGAGAAGACATCTGTGCTCTGCTTCCATCTCCTCACAAAGCTGCTCAAACAGGTGCGAGTTAATGGCTTGTGCTTTGATGTGGTTAATAACTTTATCAACAACAATCAATACGCTGTTAAATTCCGGTGATATTTTTCGGCTTGCCAGCATTTCATTGTGAATGATACAATGCGTAGATTCACTCTCAGGTGCAACCTCCTTAATTCTAGCAGTTGAACCAGAAAGTCGTTCGGTCATGACAGCAGCTCCGTCTATGCATATGCCTACACAAAAGGAACATTTTAGTTGTCCTGATATATTCACATTTAGTGAATTGAACAGTTCTGCGCCTGTGGTGTTGGTTGGCAAAGATAGTGTGCATAACAAATCCTCATGATAAAGATATCGCACATAAACAAGTAGTATTGCCTTGTCGTCGATATCTATAGATTCGTCAACCTGGAGTGCGTATCACCGTGATGTATTAATCCTCTGCAACAATTGTGTCTCAATGTCTCCGGCTATTTTCACTTTACGCCTGGTCACAGTGCTAGCCGACAAAGGCACATGCGCTTTTTTCTAAACAGAAGCTTCCCCTAGAATTTCATGACAAATGTCTTTAGTGGTTGGCAAGATCAATTCTTCACCGTTAGTGATATGATGCTCTCAGGGCATTCTCCTTTATTGATGTGGTAACCCTCAGAAATTTCTGCTGTCCTTCGTGTTCCCGATTTTCATTTCAAAATACTCCAGAAGCTTGTCTTTTATTCCAGGGTGCTTGGCGTTCAAGAGGCCAAGCAGTTTTGAAGGTTTCATTGCCTCATTAGAGAGCCGGTAGCCACAAACTATGCAGTGCGGGGTTGGTGCTTGTGAATCACCTGCCAAGATAAATCTATATTTCAAGTAGGACTCATTATATTGTCTGTTAAAACTTTTATGTTTCTTGGTGTAGAAGGCTCTTCTTCTGTCTCTTCACTGGGACTTTTCTTTTTCCCAAGGAAACTTTCTAACGACATCTGTTTTATACACATTTTGGCTAAATTGTGGGTTAAATTTGAGCGCTCAAGTGACCGAGATGTAACCTGGAAATTAAAACATTATTAAACTCAGATAGTAAATGTGGACAAAAAAAGGGCAAAAATGAATTATGAGGTGAATGTAAATGCTTAATATTGTCATTACAAAAGAGAAGTAACATTTTTTTCTGTATCTTAAACGTATGGTATTTGATTATCAAAGTACGGATTTACTCATATTTTTAAATATGTAGGTTTATTGGCATAATAAAAAGAAATCAAGCAATCAAACATTTTATTTTAAAAGTTGACCCCGTGATACGAGTGCAACATGTTATTATTTCCATATAAGTCTTTTTACAAACAAACTCTTAATGTAAGTCAACGTTCGATCGTAATTGGACTCAAACAATTACTTATTTTTCAATGTAATGATGACCTTTATTTACCAATGCCGTACCTTTACGTCGTGGCTCGTCTGCACTTACACACTAAACACTACACACTACACACTACACACTACACACTACACCCTATACACTACACACTACACACTACACATGCGGAATGTAAAAACAAAACAAATCACAACGCCATGATTCGTTACAAATGAAAAGTATACACAGGTTTGTTCGTCGGTCGGGTCTCTTTGAACTTCATACACGTGTTGTGAGGGGTTACCACATCACATAAATTATTGCTATTTCTTGCTTTAACTACGACATGGACACTATGAAAAAAGATAAATATTTTTTTAATGAAAACCCGGGACTTTCGAAAATCCTGTTCTCATACATCCAATCCCGTTTTTTTAGCATTTATTATTTTCCGGTATTCCGATACTTTCAAGATTTAGGATCCCGGACTGCAACCCCTACAAGATAGATATCACTATAATAGTACTCAATAGTAGCAGTAGTACAGTAATATTTCTTCCAACGTATCTTCAACTTGCTAGTTCAGTGGTTCCTAGAATGTTTGATTCCCGGCGCTTGTGACAAACTTAGGTTTTCACCATGCTTTTCCGTCCTCTTGGATACAACTTTTCAGTTACGTGCTATTTTTATTTTGTTCTGTTTGTAATGTTGTTTGTTCGCTGTGGAGAAAATGCTGCACCTGGGGAGAAGACGGAAAATAGTGCCACTTAATGTATAGAAAAGTGACCCCTGGGCGGATCAATAAAAAAAAAGTCGAGTTTTGAGCCCCCCCACCCGCCTCGTCTTTCTGAAGTATTTGGGATTTGATATTTTAATTCACTATTAAGATCCTACATAAAGAAGAATTTTGTTCTCGCTGTGACTTCCCTCTTTGCCCTATTCTCATGGCTCTGCCCGAGGGCAACATGGAACCCAGAGTGACGCATCATATGGGGACCACTCGGCTGGCCAAATTGTCGGATGTATAAACACGTGACTCATTTAAAAAAAATATATGTCTATATATTTATCCTGTGACGTCACAATTACCCATTACATCCTTTGATGTCGTTGGCGTTTTTTTATAGGGATGGGGGCTAAATGCTACTTGTATGTACGAATTTGGTGGGGGGGGGGGGAGGTGTTCCCCTAAAAAAAATCAAGCACAACACCACCCCCAACCCCCGCCTGTACGGTTCCGGTTGCTGTGACCCTTTGTCCGTATTTATCATCTAGGAAATAAGGTCAAGTTTATAAATGGAAATAATTTAATGTTTCTTGGTCGGCCCGTACTATTTGATCCACGAACCGGTACCAGTCTGCGGCCCGGGTTTGGGGACCACTGGTCTATCTAACTCTCTCTCTCTCTCTCTCTCTTTATCTCTCTTATATTTACCTCTTTGTCCATTTCTCTCTTTTCTCCTTCAATCTTCTTCTTTTACACCCTATCTTTTCCTTGACTTTTAACTCATATCTCTCGCTTTTCTCTCCGTCTCTCTCACCCTCTCGATTATCATATTTCTCCCTTTCTTAATTAATCTTGCTCTCTCTCTCTCTCTCTAATTCTGTATATCCCTCTATTTTTATTTCTCTCTATTTCTGTCTGTATATCTCTCTTGGTCTCTCGCTTTCTCTTTCTACCTATCGCCAGTTCTCTCTTTCTCTTTTTATAAAAGAATTATTATCTCTTAACACAAAGTCTTCTATCAACAGAGTCGTTTAGAATGTTATGAAAGTTTCATCAAATTAAAATGTAAACATATTTATTAAAATTATTTTATAAATAAAAAGAGATTAGTACCAAAAAAATGTCGAGTTTCTTTCAAATATCATTTTACATGCATTTAAAATATATTTTGTTTCATTTCTTTTCAGCCCAAATACACCATAAAGAAAAGTCCATTCAAATAGCAAGTACAATTGTTTAAATAGAACAACAATGAAAGGATTCATATACATCTTGTTTGTTCATACTATTTGATAGCCATATTATTATGAAGATGACATTCACCTTGATTTACGAAATAATAAATGCTAAATAATTTACCAGCTTATTCCACAATGGAGCTTTTAAAACAAGAGGAGTTGGAGAGAAAAAACATAAAAGAAATTGTACTTAATACTGGAAATTTAAATACAGAAATAATTAAAGGATTTACACCTTTAATGTTAGCGTCGTTTAGAGGCTATTCAGATATTGTTGAATATCTTCTTACAAATAATTTAGATGTCAATTATAAAGATATAAATGGACGGACTGCATTAATGAGTGCATCAAAAAATGGTCATAAAGGCACTGTTGAATTACTTATTAAATGTGGTGCTAATGTAAATGATAAAATGGAGGATGGTCTGACTGCATTAATGAGTGCATCACAAAATGGTCATAAAGACACTGTTGAATTACTTATTAAATGTGGTGCTAATGTAAATGATAAAAAGGAGGATGGTCTGACTGCAATAATGAGTGCATCACTAAATGGTCATAAAGACACTGTTGAATTACTTATTAATAGTGGTACTAATGTAAATGATAAAAAAGAGAATGGTCGGACTGCATTAATGATTGCATCACAAAATGGTCATAAAGACACTGTTGAGTTACTTATTAAATGTAGTTCTAATGTAAATGATAAAATGGAGAATGGTCTGACTGCATTAATGAGTGCATCCGTAAATGGTCATAAAGACACTGTTGAATTACTTATTAATAGTGGTGCTAATGTAAATGATAAAAAGGAGGATGGTCTGACTGCATTAATGAGTGCATCACTAAATGGTCATAAAGACACTGTTGAATTACTTATTAATAGTGGTACTAATGTAAATGATAAAAAAGAGAATGGTCGGACTGCATTAATGAGTGCATCACGAAATGGTCATAAAGACACTGTTGAATTACTTATTAAATGTGGTGCTAATGTAAATGATAAAATAAAGGATGGTTGGACTGCACTAATGATTGAATCCCAAAATGGTCATAAAGACACTGTTGAATTACTTATGAAATGTGGTTCTAATTTAAATGATAAAAAGGAGGATGGTTGGACAGCATTAATGAGTGCATCACTAAAGGGTCATAAAGACACTGTTGAATTACTTATTAAATGTGGTTCTAATGTAAATGATAAAATGGAGAATGGTCTGACTGCATTAATGAGTGCATCACTAAATGGTCATAAAGACACTGTTGAATTACTTATTAATAGTGGTGCTAATGTAAATGATAAAAAGGAGGATGGTCTGACTGCATTAATGAGTGCATCACTAAATGGTCATAAAGACACTGTTGAATTACTTATTAAATGTGGTGCTAATGTAAATGATAAAAAGGAGGATGGTCTGACTGCATTAATGAGTGCATCACTAAATGGTCATAAAGACACTGTTGAATTACTTATTAAATGTGGTGCTAATGTAAATGATAAAAAGGAGGATGGTCTGACTGCATTAATGAGTGCATCACTAAATGGTCATAAAGACACTGTTGAATTACTTATTAATAGTGGTACTAATGTAAATGATAAAAAAGAGAATGGTCGGACTGCATTAATGATTGCATCACAAAATGGTCATAAAGACACTGTTGAATTACTTATTAAATGTGGTGCTAATGTAAATGATAAAAAGGAGGATGGTCTGACTGCATTAATGAGTGCATCACTAAATGGTCATAAAGACACTGTTGAATTACTTATTAATAGTGGTACTAATGTAAATGATAAAAAAGAGAATGGTCGGACTGCATTAATGAGTGCATCACGAAATGGTCATAAAGACACTGTTGAATTACTTATTAAATGTGGTGCTAATGTAAATGATAAAATAAAGGATGGTTGGACTGCACTAATGATTGAATCCCAAAATGGTCATAAAGACACTGTTGAATTACTTATTAAATGTGGTTCTAATGTAAATGTTAAAAAGGAGAATGGTCGGACTGCATTAATGATTGCATTACAAAATGGTCATAAAGACACTGTTGAATTACTTATTAAATGTGGTGCTAATGTAAATGATAAAATAAAGGATGGTTGGACTGCACTAATGATTGAATCCCAAAATGGTCATAAAGACACTGTTGAATTACTTATGAAATGTGGTTCTAATTTAAATGATAAAAAGGAGGATGGTTGGACAGCATTAATGAGTGCATCACTAAAGGGTCATAAAGACACTGTTGAATTACTTATTAAATGTGGTTCTAATGTAAATGATAAAATGGAGAATGGTCTGACTGCATTAATGAGTGCATCACTAAATGGTCATAAAGACACTGTTGAATTACTTATTAATAGTGGTGCTAATGTAAATGATAAAAAGGAGGATGGTCTGACTGCATTAATGAGTGCATCACTAAATGGTCATAAAGACACTGTTGAATTACTTATTAAATGTGGTGCTAATGTAAATGATAAAAAGGAGGATGGTCTGACTGCATTAATGAGTGCATCACTAAATGGTCATAAAGACACTGTTGAATTACTTATTAATAGTGGTGCTAATGTAAATGATAAAAAGGAGGATGGTCTGACTGCATTAATGAGTGCATCACTAAATGGTCATAAAGACACTGTTGAATTACTTATTAATAGTGGTACTAATGTAAATGATAAAAAAGAGAATGGTCGGACTGCATTAATGATTGCATCACAAAATGGTCATAAAGACACTGTTGAATTACTTATTAAATGTGGTGCTAATGTAAATGATAAAAAGGAGGATGGTCTGACTGCATTAATGAGTGCATCACTAAATGGTCATAAAGACACTGTTGAATTACTTATTAATAGTGGTACTAATGTAAATGATAAAAAAGAGAATGGTCGGACTGCATTAATGAGTGCATCACGAAATGGTCATAAAGACACTGTTGAATTACTTATTAAATGTGGTGCTAATGTAAATGATAAAATAAAGGATGGTTGGACTGCACTAATGATTGAATCCCAAAATGGTCATAAAGACACTGTTGAATTACTTATTAAATGTGGTTCTAATGTAAATGTTAAAAAGGAGAATGGTCGGACTGCATTAATGATTGCATTACAAAATGGTCATAAAGACACTGTTGAATTACTTATTAAATGTGGTTCTAATGTAAATGATAAAATGGAGGATGGTGGGACAGCATTAATGAGTGCATCACTTAAAGGTCATAAAGACACTGTTGAATTACTTATTAAATGTGGTTCTAATGTAAATGATAAAATGGAGGATGGTTGGACAGCATTAATGAGTGCATCACTAAAGGGTCATAAAGACACTGTTGAATTACTTATTAAATGTGGTTCTAATGTAAATGATAAAATGGAGAATGGTTGGACAGCATTAATGAGTGCATCACTAAAGGGTCATAAAGAAACTGTTGAATTACTTATTAAATGTGGTTCTAATGTAAATGATAAAATTGAGGATGGTCTCACTGCATTAATGAGTGCATCACATAATGGTCATAAAGACACTGTTGAATCGCTTATTAAATGTGGTGCTAATGTAAATGATAAAAAGAATGATTGTTGGACTGCACTAATGATTGCATCACGAAATGGTTATAAAGACATTGTTGAATTACTTATTACATGTGGTGCTAATGTAAATGATAAAAAGGAAGATGGTTGGACTGCACTAATGATTGCATCACATAATGGTCATAAAGATACATTTGGGTCGCTTATTAAATTCGGTGCTGACATAGATCTCAAAGATAACACTGGGTGGACTCCATTTATAATTGCTGCATCTTCTTGGAACATTGAAATACTTGCTCTATTGATTGAAAAAAATGCAAAAATAAATGAAACTCTTCCAAAACATATTTCACCACTGATGACATCATCATTATATTTGAATATAGTAAATTTATTAGACCGTACAAAAAAACTTCTTGTTGATCTTAACACATATGACTACATGAATCAATTAATAACAAGAATGAAGACAACATTGTTAACTCTCATTGAAAATGGAGTCAAAGTTAATGATGTATCGAGTGATGGCTTGACATCATTGATGTTTGCTATTTTAAGTGGACATAAAGATATTCTTCAAGTGTATCTTAAACATGATTCTGTCAAGGATTTACAGAAAGAAGATTTCTCTTATTTGATGGACTTTGTAAGATATAAGGTTAAAGAAAATTATGTTTCTGTTTTACTAGATAAGGGAGCAGATGTTAATATAAAAGATAATGATGGATGGACTGCTTTGATGTTGGCATCAGAATGTGGAGATCTGTGGTGTGTGGAATATCTTATCAAAAATAAAGCACAAGTTAATATAATAAATAACAATGAATGGACTGCACTGTCTATCGCATCACAATATGGCTATAACCACGTCATTGAGAAACTTATTGAATATGGAGCAAAAGTTAATGCTAAAATAACAGACGGATGGACAAGTCTTATGATAGCTGTATTAAATAAACACACAGAAACTGTCAAGTTGTTGATAGAGAAAGGTGCAAATGTTAATGACAAAACTGATAATGGTTTAACATGTCTAATGATAGCAGCAGAAAATGGTTGTATGGACATACTGTATTTGATAATTGACAAAAATATAAAATTAGATGAGAAAAATAATGATGGCTGGACTGCACTTATGAAAGCCTCTAAAACTGGACATTTCGAAATTGTTTGTTTTCTTATAGAAAAGGGTTGTGATATAAATCTGAAAAATAATAATGACATGACGTCATTGATGATTGCATCACAAAATGGCCACGCTAAAATAGTAGAATTTCTGATTGAAAAGGGAGCAGATGTCAATGAGAAAAATAAATATGAATTAACATGTCTGATAATATCATCCAACTTTGGACATACACATATAGTTGAATTGCTGATTAACAAGGGAGGAAATACACTTGAACAAATTAAGAGTATGTCACGTGCCGCGTTCTTTGCATTACAAAACAAACATCTGCATGTGGTTGAACTATTAACAAAAGAAGGAGGAAATGAGGATCTTTTAATTGAACCAGAATTGAAGTTGTTGATGGAAGGATTTCAAAACTGTGTTGTTTCAGTTGAATTCCAGATCTGAAGAATTAAGACATTTGAAAGAATTAAGACAGTGTAAAAAAAAAATTAAACAAGTTTAATCAAAAAGTAGACACATATCTACGTCTATTGGGGCTGGAATTATAACTTTAAAAAATAAATATATATTTTTATTGATTTTAGATGCTTAATTTATTTTTTTTCTTAATTTTTAACTTCCAAAGTATTGGAACTTATAAGTTCTTAATTAAATTTTAAACTAGAAATAACAGGAATCTGGCAATTGGCACCATTTTGTCGACACCGTCACTACGACATGTTTTTTCAACGAAAAATATGAACACACTCATTTAAAAAAAAATTTTTTTTAAATATTAATATATTCAAAATCATTCAACATTTTGTTTAATTACTTCATTCATCAACTTGTTTGAACTAACTAAGACACATTTTCTTGTGAGGGTCTGAGATTACTTATGACCCCGGCTA
This sequence comes from Lymnaea stagnalis, assembly GCA_964033795.1. Classification (NCBI taxonomy): domain Eukaryota; kingdom Metazoa; phylum Mollusca; class Gastropoda; family Lymnaeidae; genus Lymnaea; species Lymnaea stagnalis. The sequence goes on along the minus strand of CAXITT010000317.1, from coordinate 898,228 downwards.
GTAAATTGGTTATCCACTCCATCTGTTGAGCTGAGCCATACAACATTTTGCTCACAAAGGGCCCGCCAACCGCCCTTGCTTCCCCCGGGAGATCTAGTGAGGGACATTCGGTCAAGAGGTGCTCTAGAGTCTATGGGACCTGGCTGCTATGTCGGCATGTAGGATCCCTGTTGTTATCCATCCACCAGAAATATATGCACAAGGGGCTGTGATCGATGCGCATCTGCGTCACTAAGCTCTGCTGCCTGTGGCCTAACCCCCACCATGGGTCTTGTTTACTAGGTGTTGGCCAGCTGGAAAAGACTCCTCTGGCGGTCGTGTTGTCTGCCCATTGCTTGTACCATTTCTTCCTGAAATGGTCGCCAGCCAGTTTTTAATTCCCAAATAAGTCATTGCTACTTCTGGCTGAGGCTGGTCAGCCCCGGTTTTCGCCAGACTCTCCGCTCTCTCGTTGCCACTGATGTTGATGTGGTCAAGTACCACTGTATTGTTACCTTTCCCCCTAGTTCACCAATTTTGCAAACGTTATTGGTGATGACCTCGACCAAGTGTGTGATACCTTGTCTCTTTCCCAAGATCTCGAGAGCAGCTCTTGAGTCTGAGTAGACAACTACAACGAGTCACGCATGCTCCGTCCCCTTCAATGTGTCATGAATTTTCTCCAAGGCATGTGTATAGCCATGGGCTCCACTTTGAATATTGATGCTGCAGTCCCACAGGGCCCCAAAAGCTCTTCTGTTTATGGTTCTCCCGCTGGATACAGTACGAGCGCACCATATCCAGCAGTTCTTTTTCTCAGGTTGGCAGAGCCGTCCGTGAACACTTTCACAGTCTCAAGGGCAGGCGCTTTCTGCACATGTTCCAGGCTACGCTTCGTCACTGCTGCATCGGTCAAGGCCAAGTGTATGGAGGGACGTGAGAGTTCCGCATATTGTGGATTAACTTGTATTCGGGTCAGACTTTTTCACTTTCGGGCAGGTCGACTGTCCTTTCTAGCTATACGACCTGGTGCATGAAAGAGGACCTCTTTACATGCCTGCCGCCAACTCAGTTATTCTGCATTTGGAAGGCCGGTTTCTTTTTGTCCTGCCACCGGTACCTTTCTACGGTACTTAATATTGATCTTTCCCTCCTGATTTGTAACGGCTCTACTTTGGCAAAGACCTCTACAGCAGCTGTCGGTGAGAGCGAAAAGATCCAAAACATCTGGGGAGTGTTTCTTCAATTTTAATGTGAACTGAATCAGCTATCATTGTTATTTCTCTTCTTTATCAACTTAAATCATATGTATTTAAAAAACAAATTATGAATAATCTAAAAGCTGGTTAATGAAAGGTATTTACATTACAGGGTCTATGTCTATTCCTATGGGACTTACAATCATAATTGTACACATATAAATCGTTTAACCACCAAAAAATATATTTTAAGCAGCACAGATTTCGCTTAAACCAATAGTTGGCAAACTCATTAGTCAAAAGAGCCAAAATTCAGCAGCAGGACGATTGAACAATGTTTGAGGCCTGTCAGAAACCATGCCTTTCGTAGTAGAAACCGAATAGTGGCCGACTAGTTAAGATCATTCAGGTCATTACAGAGCTGCATGCTGCTCGCGAGCCGCGATTTGATGACTACTGATCTAGGTCACTATCAATATATACGTTAGAATCATTTTGATTAAACAATTTTAAATACTCTTTAAATTGTTTGTACTCTAAAAACTTTTTTTAAAAAAAAGGAATCTTTGCTTTATGCCACTGTTAAATTAAGTTATAAATGATAGCCAAGACGATAATCTTACTATGTCATCAAAACATTACAATGTCTATAAGATGAAATTTGTTTCACATAAATATGAATATGCTATAATCCCATCACAGATATATTAATTCCTATAACAATTTCATAAAATCATCTTCTTTCAATAAAGAATAGTATGAACATAATCCAAATACTTTATCAACATTCTCTAATCATGTCTGTCCAACTCTCCACCACTGATATTCTCAGTGTCTGAATTAAAAACTCTAAGTGACCAGTCTTTATAAGTTCAAATACTCTGTGTGGTTAATTTATAATATCACTTGTCTCTCAAAGTGGTTCAGACAATCATCATGTTATCAGTAACACACTTCCTTTTCATTACTTTGTATTAAATTAATAAATTGAGACCCACTCTCGCTTTCCTAACCTACAAAAACAATTGTTTGACAGAGACTATTAAGACTCTCCATTGACGTAAGCAATGCTAAGAAATACAAACATATTTTTACTTATAACTTGGTAAAGTGAATCTACTGATGAGAATAGCAGTTTTAAGTTGTACTAAATGTCTTACCACTTATTTTAAACTAAAATTCACGATCATGTTACATTTATTAAAAAAAATAAACAAAACAAAACAAAATCAAAAACAAATAAAAAATAGTTCACCAGTCAGTTTGCACTTTTATGAAGGTCAAATATAAGCCGTTATATGATTATTGGAAAAAATAATTGAACTCCTTTTCCGTCTGGAGAGTGATCATATTAATTTTTTTTGTTAATTAGGAACAAACTTAATATACGTATAAAAATGAATTTCATTATAGCCAGTCATCAATTAGTTTACCAGAAATTGATACACTCTATTGAATCCTTTATAAATCAGGTCTTTGTTTAAAAGTCAACGAGAAAACACACAACGTTTTGGTGACAGTCATTTATATTTATAACTTGTACAAGGAGAGGTTCATCTTGGCTCATCGTCTGGTCTTTAAAATTTCTTAGTTGTGTCATGCGCAGAACATTGTGTTTTATTTACGTCATAGCCTCTACTACAAAATCTTAACAAGTTGTATGCATTGTCTCAACTGTGACGTCAGATGCCTAGTAGGTTTTGTTCTCTCTACTTACCAGACAAAGGGCAAAATAATTATGAAATCAATATTTTCATTCACAGGACTTTATACTCACTCAGATTTGTTTATGTTGGCCTTGATGGACCACACGTTATAGTCCCAACAAGACTGTCATTATAAAATATGTTACAGGCAATGTGTGAATTTCAGGCATTCTGTAAGCTACCTTCTGCATTTCACCCTTGACTAAAATCATCATGAATATCGTCATATATCTAGAAACTCTTTAGAATGTCTGCCAAGGCTCAGGCGAAGGAATAATACAGACACACAAAAGTATTAGACTCATAACAAAATAAAAAGTATAACCTCATTTAAATTACAAGACAGTTTTAAAGTTTGTTGAATTTACGATTTTTTAAAAATATATGATCACTTCAGCCTGAACTTCAATGACATTTTCAATAACATAGTACATTGTATAAATATGTTTTCTTTACAATTGTTTTGCACATTCACTTAACAAATTCTTCTTAGTTCCAGTAGACTGCTGCATTTTATCCGAGGGACATTTATTTATCCATCGGCTTGTCCTCTAATGTCAGTTAATGTTTCTGACACACAAAAGTTACTAACATTTTATTGTTGTTATATAGCAGACATCGTCCTAAACATCAATGATGACAGCCAAAATATTGTGTTTGTCGTCACGTCATTTGCCCCATTAAGCATTTCTAATGCGTACTTTTATACAACACTTAATCGGCGGGAACTTAATTTTAGATTGTTACTCACTGCCTTTTATAGTGAGAACTTAATCTCTTATTTTAAGTTATTTGCTCGTTCTACACTGTGCCTAACAAAGGACAATACCGTAGAGAAATACCATAGCAAAAACACGACACTTAAAACGGTACTAATTACAATTAATAAGATGTATTTAAGTATTAATATATTTACAAAACAAAAGATCTATAATTACAATTATCAACTTACATAGCATGGGATGTCATGTACCGGTACAAAGTTAGTACAATGTGCTAATTAATACAATACAATGCTGAATGCAAATAAACACACATGAGTGTACAAATAATAATACACTTTTGTCGTGTAGTCAGAAAAAAAAAATCTCAATCCAACCTTATAGCCAAACACCAGTTCGAAGGGGCTGTATCCAAGTGATTCTTGAACTGCTTCTCTTGCGGCGAACAGGAGCATGTTGACTCCTTCATTCCAGTCTTTCTCTTGTTCTAGGCAGTACGTTCTCATCATGTTCGTCAACGTCCGATGGAATCGTTCAAGTGCTCCCTGTGACTCAGGATGATATGCACTCGACAAGCAGTGTTCTATGCCCAATTGGTTCATCACTTGTTTGAATAGTTCAGATTCCTTGATCAGATGGTACCGACTTCAGAAGACCAAACAGTGTAAAAACAAAATTCGTCAAGGTTTTGAATATGTTTGGAGTCTTGATATTCCGAAGAGCAATACTTTCAGGGAACCTTGTTGACGCACAAATGGTGCTTAGCAAGTATTGATGACCTCATTTTTTTATTTGGCAGAGGTCAAACGCAGTCAATAATCACACGACTGAAAGTTTCTTCGAACGCTGGAATGGGTTGAAGAGGAGCTGCTGGTATCTTCTGATTTTGTTTCCTTAGCACCTGCTAAAGTTGACATGATCTGCAGTAGTCAACCACATCTTCTTGATTTTGGCCAAACGATGTGTGACGTGATTTTGTGATATACCTTGTTTACTCCCAAATGGCTGAAAGTGGTGAACCATGGTCTAGGTTCAGGATACATTCCGGAATGGTGTAGGAACTACTATCTGATGAACTATCCTCCATTATTTGTCAGCTTTTGCGTCTGGAGGTTGTCATTTCCTCATAAGTATGTCATCTTGAATGTAGTAACATACAGGAAATAGTTTAGCTTCTTCCTTGAGTCAAAGCGTGCTCTCGAAGTTGAATATTTCTGGATCACTCTTCTGCTCTTCAATAAGTTGCATTCGAGTTGGACTTTGTAAATCCTTCACTCTTCGTTTAGACAGGAAAAAATTGTTGTTCCCAGATCAATTTAAAGATTTTTTTTTAAAATCTCTTTTTTGAAGATCTTGGAATTCCTAGCCCTTGTAACTGCAAATGCTGGGTAAATTTCTCGATATTCTTCCTGAGATTCTGTAAAAGAAGTTTCATGAGTAACGATGGGTCTGGCTATCACCTTCTTACAGGCTAAGCCATTGCCTAGCAGCAACGAGATGCCGTCAAATGGTAATGTTGGTCATACACTCAAAACCACATGTCCAGACGCTATTTATGGTTTCAGATTGATGATATGTAAAGGTACATCAATGCATCCCAGCTCTACACCTCATAACAGGATGTTTTTCCTAGTAGCAGTAGATTTAGACTAGGGAAGTATACCCTCAAGTAGCAAGGACTGTAAAGCAATTGTATCTCGTAAGATTTTGATTGGTCACAGACAGAAAAAATCACGGGTAGTAATACGAATCCTTCTTATATGAAACCCATAAAGTCTTGTATGATATCAGTAGTGTCTGATGTACAAGTTTTTACCTTTGTAGGTAAATTCTTGTAAGATTCTTGAGAACATTTGGCTGGGTAGAGGAAGATAAACTCTGTACAGAGTGGTCAAAACTTGCACACACGTGCTCAGTAAAACGCGCTCTGGAGGTAGACCTCTTCTTGGAGCAAAAGGATCTTGGTGACAACCTCATAAAACTCGCAGTCGAAGCCGAAGCGTGTTGAGTCGGTAAAACTAACCTTACTTTTCATATCGAAAATCTTTGATGAATTGCGACAAACCTCTTTTATAGTTTGTATGGACATCTGGAAAGTCTTGAATTTTGAAAATGTGTTTCCAGATGTATGACGAGACGTACAAGAGGGGAGTTTGTGTTGTGGACCAGGATGTGTGCTCTTCTCATTTTTCTTCTTCAGTTTCTAACACACATCACTCGAATGTTCTTCTTTTTTACTATAAGCACATGTGTCTTTTGTAATTATTTCTTTTGCACCAGGCTTGTATGACTTTTGAAAGTTTACTGTAATTTGATGCTGCTGTATTATTGTGGCTGTCTTTTTTGGTGTCAAATGTGTTCTTTGAGAATTGACGTATGATGGTGAACTTGTCAGCTAAAACCGCTGCCGTATGTGCGTCAACTACGACACGGTATGCAATAGTGTATCCGCACCTCTGTACGAACACAGTTCTTTAATTCCTCCATCAGAATTAGGTTCTTAATCTTTTTGAAGTCTGTCTCGGTGTTCGTTGCGTGCAACCACTTGTCCAGGAGTCGTTCCTCTTCCCGGAGGAACTCAACATGTGTCTGGACATTACGTTTCCACAGCTCCCTAAACTTTTTATGATCTTCTTTTGACATTCACGTGTATTTCAAATGTGTCTGTCATAGTTCTTCCATTTTGACATTCAAATTTAGGTCAAATGTGTCTGTCACTGTTCTTCATTTTGACATTCACATGTAGGTCAAATTTCTCTGTCATAGTTCTTCCATTTTGTAGGTCAAATGTGATGCAAGTCCAGCACAAAATATACCGATGTTTTTGTTAATGACCACGCCAATCTCCTTAAATATCTGAGTAACGGCATCACATACCAAATTAATAATCCTTTGAGCAAATATTTAAAATTTAGCAGCATAATTTTGACTAAATTATATATAATATATATATATATATATATATATATATATATATATATATATATAAGATAGAGAGAGCG
>CAXITT010000317.1:844881-891486 GCA_964033795.1 Lymnaea stagnalis | reverse complement strand
ATTGTTTCTATAGTATAGTAGTTACTATCCTAGTGTCTCATTTTTATTTTACTTAGTTTACATGTTTTTAATAATTGTAAAGCGCTTAGAGCTTTATGGTAAGCGCTATATAAAAATGCCTAAATAAATAAATAAATATATAATACACATATGGTATTCAGACACAACACATCTGGAATATTACACAAATATGGTGTTCAGATTTAACACATATGTTACATAACACAAATATGATGCTCAGACAAGACACTTCTGTTGTATAACACAAATATTGTGTTCAGATCGACACATCTGTTATTTAACACGAACATTTTGTTTAGACAAGACGCATCAGTTATTTAACAAAAAAAAAATAGAGTGTTCAGAAAGGCACATGTGTTATATAACACAAACATGTCGTTCAGAAGATGACACGTCTGGTATATAATATAAACATGGTGTTCACACATGACACATCTGCTATATAACACTCAGACATGACATATCTGATTATTTTCTTTTTCGGTGCCCAATTTAAACACATGAATTAATCAAAACTAAAGTAGACGTGACTCTCTAATTTGATTGTTTTACAAACAGTAATGTTTGTTCTCTTAGATTTTAAAAACATTAATTATACTAAGATATATCTCTTGTCCCTTAAAAGTTTGTTTCAATCATCTAACTCTAACATCGTGAAGTTCTCTATTAGTTCACATAATTTCATCTCTAATATTGTATCTAGAAAACTATGCAGAACTTTCGAACATTCGTGTTTTACTTTGGTAAGAACTTCTTACAAACAGTTTAAGAACTCCAACCACACCATTTATTTTCCAATGCCTTACCACTAGCAAACATACACTTAGACTGACCAATAAATTATTACATACACTTAGACTGACTACTAGCTCCCAATACATTTAGACTGACCACTATCTCAAAATACACTTAGGCTGACCACTTCCCCCAATACACTTAGAATGACTACTAACTCCCAACTCATTTAGATGGACCACTAACTCCTAATGCACTTAGACTGACCACAAACTTTCAATAAACTTAGTGTGACCATAGCTCCCAATACACTTAGAATGACTAGAAACTCACAATAGGCTTCGTAATCATATCATTCAAACAATCTCATTGGTTCTTAAGCCATGTGTTTTAAATGGAGCCCAATATTTTTGTTTAAAGTTAGACCCGGTAAGGGGATTAATAAAAACACATTATTATCAGTTGAATATTTATAAGTTATCGATACGATTTTAGGTTAATGGCGGTACGTTATGTCTGTTGAACATTTGGAAGTTATGAGTCTTTTGAAAATAAGTCAGGTTGTTAAAAAACATTTTCTTTTTTAAATATATATATTTCTTTTTAACAAATTTGTTCTCTTTCTTGCAGGAATGTCTTTGGAGGACATATTCATGTCCACAACTATTATATCTCCAATACCCAAAATGCCAAAAATATTGTCAATGATGGTGTACTCCATGTAGAACACACTGTCAGGGATAAAAAAACCAAAAAAACATGGATTAAAAGGTTATTCTCAAAAACTGGCAATTAATGTTTTTTTTTTAAAGTTATCATTAATAGTTTGCATCTTTAGAACAATGTCACCATTTAAAAAACTTGCAATTAATGTATTATGTATACAAGTTGCAATGCAATACGTGATTCAAACCATTCAACTGAAAATAAAATTTGTGAGCATAAGTGTATAAAATATTATCTTACATTCCAAGTGTAGGTGTATCCTTACTCATTACGTTGATTACATCGTATTAGTCGTGTTTTGTTACTTACAAAATGAAATATACAGTGCATGAATTCTTTAACAGAATTTAATAAAAAAATTTGGACCAAATAGTTACGCTATTTTCAAAAATTTTGACTTTGTTCAGTCACATTAGTTGCTTAATATTTAAAAAAAAATGTTTCTTGAAATATTTCTTTATCATAAAAACTTTTAATCGTCAAAACATGACAAATTTTCATACACTTACATATATACATACACTCACATACACACATAACACTATTAATGACATTAATTTGTGAAAATAAAAATAAATCATAAAAATATACAGCTAATAAACTATAAATAATTTACTAAAACGTATAACATTATATTACTGTATTGTTGATCATATACATTGTTTTATATAGTTTATAGTAAAGTAATATAGTTAAAAAAGTAACTATGATGTTATAGTGAGAACATTACATTTCTGTATAGTTCTGACTACAATGTAACAACACATTGCTGTAAAGTTGATAAATAACTGTAAGATTGCATTCCTTTATTTTTTAATACTACTACTAATAAAGGTTAATACTCAAAAAGGGTGCGAGATTACTCTCTTAGGACCCTCGACACGATGCTAACGGCGCGCCTCATCTGCTGGGCGCTTCCGTAAAGGAGGTCACTAAGGCAGGCCTCCGGATTCCTACCGTTGGCCCCCATCCCACTGTCCGGACACGTGACAACCAAGTGGGCTACTGTCTCCTCCTCGTGTCCACATAATCGGCACAAAAGTTCCCTTCTGTTATCGAGTCGGTAGAGATAACTGCGCGTGGCGCAGTGCCCAGTTCTCATCTGTGTGATAAGGCTTTGTTCTCTACGACTAAGCTCCCACCATGGGTCGCTTTTGCTCGGCCGCTGGAATTCCCGGTAAAACTGTCGTCCAGTAGTGGCCGTGTCCCACTTTCCAAGCCATTTTCTCCTGAAATGGTCTTTCAACCAGGCAGTGACTCCGATCTGAGTCATGGGATTGTCTGGTTGAGGTAGGGCTGCGCCTTCTTGGGCTAAGAAATCTGCCCTGTCAGGAAGCGACGCCTCTAAGCGCGAAGTGATTAGCTGGAAGATTACCTTAGGGCCATGTGCATGGATGGAGCCTACTGTTTCCAGAATGACAGTGATCTTTGTTGAGCCCACCGATCTCTCCCCCATGAGTTCGAGAGCAGAACGAGAGTCGGTGAAGACCACAACGTCCGGGAAGGACTTCCGATTGGCTAGCCGTTGGTTCAACCTCTTAAGAGCTACCAGTATCGCCTCAATTTCCGCATCGAGGCTTGTTGCATTCCTACCGCATGGGCCTGATAGCTCCTCGGGTGGAGCTATCTCTGCGGGATACTGGATGAGGACACCATAGCCACTACGCTTTTCCTCCGTGAAACATGAGCCGTCCGTAAAGACTTTAACCAAGCTATTCGGGTAGGCGTCAATCGTGCGTTGCACAGCCTCTGATGGGTCTAATTGAGGACTGTCTTCGCTGGCTTTGGCATCAACCATTTCCAGTCGAATGTCCGGCAGGGGAAGACTTTTGTGTGGTCCCCGCGCGGGGATCACTTTCACTTTTTCCCTGTTTCTGGGCAGAAAGACGTCTTTTTCAAGACTGTGAACCATGTCCATGAAGGATGGTCGCTTCAATCTGGACTTTTTCTCCCATTCTTCCTGTAATTTGAAACAGGGTTCCTTTCTGTCCATGCGGCGGTAACGCTCTACCGTCGCTAGGACTGCCTTCTCTCGCCTGACCTTGAGCGGTTCGACATTGGAAATGATCTCCACCGCCGCCGTGGGTGTGGTTCGTATTGCCCCGCAAACAAACCTTAGAGCACGGTTTTGAATGCGGTCCAGTTCCTCCAAAGCCGTATGGCTTGCAAAGGCTAGGACGGGCAAACTGTAGTCCATTGTTCCTCTCACACTGCTAAGGTAGAGCGACCTCAACATTCTTGCATCTGCCCCCCATTCAGTGCAAGCTAGCTTTTTCACCAAGCCCAATTTTTGTGAAGCCTTGGCGCATAGTTCGTGTACGTGGTGATGGAGTCGGAGTTTCTGATCCAACTTAATACCCAAGTAGACTGGAGTCCTGTCCCATACCAAATCTTTCCCATTTATGGAGAGTTTAATATCGGTCTCAAGCACCTTTCTTCCATTAGTGAACTACTAACTCCCAAGTCTCAAGTATAGGGCCATGCAGTTCGTATTGGTAGTGTAAAGGAGTACAACTTCTAGAGCCTGAAAGCGTCTGGATCTTGGCAGGTGAAATTTCATGTCCCATCTGATATCCCACTCAGCTAACGGATTGAAATCCTGTTGCAGCTGGTCCTGGTCAGATCTTTTGGGGATCATCCTATACACCAATGTGTCACCTGCGAACAGTCTTGCTTGTGATGTCAGTTTCTCTGGTAGGTCATTAAAAAGGGACCCAGCACTGATCCCTGAGGGACCCCTTACTTCACATCGACAAAGGAGGAGCTTGTACCGTCCATCACTACTGCTTGGCATGTGTGGTTGAGGAAGCTAGAGATCCATGTTTTAGCGGTGCCTTGAATCCAATATCTCTGGAGTTTGTGTTGAAGCAAACTATGATTCACACAATCAAATCCCTTTGCGAAGTCCATTACCAGCATTTCAGTCTGCTTGTGGTTCTTCAGATTGGTCATCAGGTCTTCTACAAATTCAAGAAGCTGGGACTCACATGATCTATTGACTCGGAGGCCATGTTGTTAGTCATTGAGTATATTTTGGCTTTCAAGATGCTTCATGACTGTGCTTACGATTATGTGCGCCAACAGTTTGCAGACTACGCTGGTGAGTGATATCGGACGATAGTTGGCAGGGTCGGAATTCTCCCCTTTCTTGTAGATTGGAGTGACATGCGCTGTTCTCCAGTCTGCTGGAACATTCCCGGTGCAATATGACGATTGTAAGAGGATTGTCATTGCAGGAGCGATTTCTTTGGCTAATTCTTTGAGCACTCGTGGTTTGATGTTGTCAGAACCACACGCCTTATAATGGTTAATGGTATTGAGGAGGGCAAACACACCCTGTTCTGAAATCTGAATATCTCCCATGACAGGGTAGGTTCTGTTCATCATTTTGGTCTTCAGAAGGAACTCAGCCTCCGAGTAATCTCTACCGTCGCCAAAGACCAACTGGAACTACTGATTGAAAATGTAAGCCTGTACTTTTGGGTGAGATGTCAATTGGCCATCCATACGTTTATATTGACGGTCTCTCCTGTGGATGAGCCTACGGATTTCAGCCGTGACCCATGGCTGATTTATCCTAGATTTGGTAATCTTGTGCGAGACAGATTCCTCCGTAAAGCACCTGTGTGTTACCATTCAACTGCATGGCCCTATACTTGAGACAGATTCCTCCGTAAAGCACCTGTGTGTTACCATTCAAAGAGAAGTCCACTAGGACGAGCACATATATGTATATGGTTATACTTTTACTCTTTTGAATTTCCATTTAGTATCACTTGTCATTCCTTTAAGTTTTCATATGACATATTAAGTGTCAGTTATTTTAATGGTATTTAACTGCATGGCTGTACATATATAAATTACTAAATGTGTTTATTCAATGAATGTGTTATAAATGTGTCAGTCTAATGTAAGTATTATAATTGTTTTAAATCCAATTAGTGTGTAATCAATAATGTGTCTTACTGATTTGGGTAATCAGTTTTAGCAAAATATTTTTTTTAAATTTCCTGGATAAACAGATCAAGTTTAAATATTAAAAAAGTAACAGGACTAAGATTGTGAACATTAAATTGTAAATTCTAACAAGTCACATACACATTTAATAGTCACGTGACTAACTTTTGAAGACCTTGGCAGAAATCAAATAACGTTTTTCTTTATTTACGCAACCGTCCTGGCGAAGACTATGTCATTGATATATGTTCAACGTTAAATTTGACTTGTTAACCTCATAATAAAAGTTAAATAAACTTAAACAAGATCATCTATGTTACGTATATCGTGTTTTGTTGTGTATGCTAACAAGTGTGCTTAGCGTTTTCAAATATAATTATAAAATAATTCGAACAAAATCCCCACCACAAGATTACTTTTTCTGGTAACAAAAGTGATGGGACACAATATTAGAGTCTCAAGAAGTAACCATTAATATTAAAACTATTAAAATAATTTAAATAATTAATTATTTCATTGATTTCTGTCACACAATCTTTGCTCAGTCCTAGGTTAAACAAAAACTAAGAAAACTGAATTTCTTTTTAAATGTAAATGATCCATATATTTCTTAGAAATTTGAGTTTTTACTTTTTTTGTAATAATATTAACATTTTTGTCTTTTTACATGTCTTATGTATGTTGTGTTAATGCATAGAACAATATAATGTATGTACAAATAGTTTGATGTCACACTATAATTTTTCAATGCAATTAAATGCTCTAACTAATATCAAAAAAAGTTGTTTGCATGTTTTTTCTCGTTTTCGAAATATCAAAAAATATTTGATGTTTACTTTTATTGTACAACTTTTAAAAGCATTTATCTTCAATGTGAATATCGACCACAGTTGCACAATTTGGTCGATTACATATAACCGATAAATTTGCATTCTGTAATCTGAAAACGATTCCTGGTTTTTTGTATTTTGGTTGCTTATTTCAGTAATCACTTAAACTTAATTGTATTTTACATAAAGTGATTTGTTTTCTATTTTCCTTCTGGAATGAATTAATATTTGTGACTTCAAATATTTCAGATCTAATCCATTTTACAAATAAGGGTAATTTTATTTCATTCATGTTTGAAGTACGCAAAAAAAAAACCCACAAAAATCCAAAACAAAAACAAAAAAACAACATTCCTTCGATTTGAAATATGTTTAGAACTGTTAATAGACTGTAATAATTTCTTAATTATAGCATTAGTTTGATATAAACACCAATTCATATTTTCATCTGAAGCCACATATTTTCAACCGAAGGCAAAATAAAAAAAAAAAATTTAATCAAGTTGTTATTCCCACCTCAGTGCGTACGTTGTAAATTTATGACTCTTAAATGTAACTTGATTGAAATGAATTATTTATGTAATTTATTAACGTTGTTAAGGACTTGAATGTATTTTGTGATTGCGTGTTGGTTGGAGAGTATTTTGGATAGATGTTGTTATTAAATATTTGTATTTTTGTGACTTATTGCTCGAAAGGGAAATAACGTATAAGTGTGTTGTGGTTTTTTCTTAGAGTAATGGCAGTTCAAGATGTAGATTAGTTCGTTAATAAAGATATTTAAAATGAGAATAATGGTTTGTGAATTGTATATAATAAAACCCCTCGACAACGAAGCCAACGAACCCTGTAAGTAAGATAAGGTTCGTAACATTTGGGAGGTTCGTTCGGGATTGGGCGCCTACATCCTGCCGTGCCTGCATACTGATGTATGTGTGTGCTGCTGGTCCTGTGTCCTGCTGGTCCTGTGTCCTGCTGTTCCTTTGTGATGCTGGTCCTGAGTGCTGCTGGTCCTGTGTGCTGCTGGTCCTGTGTCCTGCTGGTCCTCTGTGCTGCTGATCCTGTGTCCCGCTGGGTTTGAATCCTACCGTGCCTGCATACTGATGTATATGTGTGCTGCTGGTCCTGTGTCCTGCTGGGTTTTATCCTGCTGAACCTGAATCCTGCAATCTTTGCATTCTTCTGTGCTGTATCCCAGTTTGAAGGTAATCCAATGCCTGCCTGTATCCTTCCAGCAGTATCCCACAGGGCCTGTATCCTGAGATCACTGCATGCTGCTATGATGTTCTCCAGTTTGACGGTAAAACGATGCCTGGCCTGTGTCCTGTTGGGCCAGTATTACACTGTGACTGCATCCTAACGTTACTGTTCCCTGCTGTGAACTGTGCTGTACCCCTATTTGATAGTGTAGCGCTGCCCGTTCAACACATGAGTGACAAGACCAAGACCGGTAGTCCAGAGATCCATGAGGGGACAAGGTAAAGACTTAAGTTAATTATTTTATCTTTGTTTCCTTCATAGTTAAGGCAAGATTTTGTTTCTATACATAGATAGATACATAACTTTTGTTTAATATAACTTGTTTTTAAAGTTATTAGTCTGGGTGATTTTATTTCTTTTTTACTTTTGTTATTACATTCATTAATAAAAACCATGGATACCAGGATGCAAAGAAAAAAATTAATCCTAGAACTTTGGGAAGAGGGAGAACACCTGAGTTATAAAGATGAAGCTCAGATTAGTTGGGTGGATTGTAAACTGATAGAAAAAGAAAGGTTAGAAAAGGAGGAGAGGGGTAGACAAGATAGGATAGAACGAGCGGAGAGGGATAAAGAACGAGAAAGACAAGATAGGATAGAAAAGGAAGAGAGGGATAGACAAGATAAAGAACGATACAGAGAAGAAAGGCTAGAGTGGGAGGAAAAGCAGAGTCCAAGAGGTGGCACTTGTTGCATGCAAAGGTGTTTCACACATCGAGATTAAGAGACGTGACTTATATGAGCAAGGAAGAGGACCTAGAATCGTTCATTATTTAGTTCGAGCTTCAAGCTGAAAGACAGGGAATAAATAAAGAAGATTTAGCGTTACTTTTGACAGACACATTGGCCAGTCGTTTTAAATGCTTTCTGAAAGACTCAAGACTGATGAGTGACCCTGATTTTGACCGTGTTAGAAGAAAACTGTTGACCCATGCAGGATTCAATGAAGAGTGGTATCGACTTAAGTACCATAACTTGGTACTACCTGACGAGGACATTCGCAGTTTTGCCGTAAAGGTCATTGCCAGCTTAAAGTCCTGGGTAAGCTATGCTGGAGTCCCAGACACTTTTTAGGATTTATTGAACCTTTTGGTAGTGGATAAGATTAAGAGTACCATGCCTAAAAAAGATTTAGGAAAGTTAAAAGATGGAAGAAAACTAAGTGTAGACGAAAATTTGCAAATCATCTGATCGGAATAAATTTAGTTAATTCATTTATACTTTATACTTTCTCAATGTATGGCACGTGCCTTTATCATAGGACACGTGGCGGCCATTTTGTGTTTTGATTATCTAGACTTCATCCCATCGTATGGATGGTGTTTTGGTAACAGGATAGTTATTAGCCATTATGTTATCCATTACAGTTGATTGGATGTATCACATTAATCCACCCTGTATCTTATTTGGTTATTTTATAATTATGTATCAAAAGATTCATTGTCCCGTGTCGACGCTAGCCATCCATGCTTGCGGCCAGCCATGGTGAACACAAATAAGAATATCCCCTATGTATATTAACATTGTAAAACTTATATCTCCTTTGACGCCTCGATCTGAATTCGTTGTCATTGAAATGGGATTAGTTAGTTAGAGAATATTAGGAAATTTGTTCCCTTCTTTTCCTTTATCATAATTTACATGTAGCCTGGATGCTAGATCGCCGCACTACTGCAGAACAGTCAACCGCACCATAGCAGCTGAATTGAAGGATTTTTTTCCTGAGACCTGAGTCTATGAACCACGCCGAAGAATCCACCCTGAAGACCAATTCATCGCTCGCAACACTAGGACATCGTCCTGATGGACCTACTCCCAAAGAGAATTCTTACATACACCCAACACAGCGTACTGGTGAAGAGGTATCACAGAAGGTACAGTTGTGACTGGTATCATCCACCTCGGTGAACACCCTGAAAAGCGCTGAGCCCTGAAAATCCACGATCTACAGAATTCACTTCCACCTTTGAAGTAATTCTATTGCATCGCATTGCTATTTCGTCCCATTACGTGACTGCCCCAAGAAGCCACGAAGGACAGGACTGGAGAATCCAATTCCACATTGAAGTGTTCTCATTATTGTAAATGAGCTAACTACATCATCAAGGAGCACTAAATCATCAGAGCTTCATAAGAGATTGCCGCACTGTCAGCCCACTCACGTCAACGCCCTGAAAAGTGCTGAGTCCTGAAAAGCCAAGGAGTGAAGAATCGGAGGAGCCACCTCCACATCGAAGTGAACCACTAGTGACTGATTAAGTCAGATGGTCAAGCCAGATGGTCAGCACGAGTGACTGATAAGTTAAGTGTGAAAGGACTGAGTTTATACAATTGAGATACAAAGCAAAGCAACCTTTATGATGATACATAGGCTATACGGGATGCCATTGTCCATAACAGACTAGAGCTTAGATAGATTCCAAATTAAAGTTATTTTGAATATAATTCACTATTATGCCTTAAACATATAGATAAATAAGTTATTTCATTTACTAAATGGTGTTCTAAAGTATTTGGTAGTTAAGGTAAAAATGTGTAATGTCATTATGACCTTTGGCGTTTGAAATCGACATAACCTAATACCCCTAGACATAAGCAGGTGTAAGACTCATCAGAGAGTTGTTCTTACACCCTTAATATAAAAGTCATTTGACCACATCAACTCAAATTTTCAAATACATCTGACATACACAAAGAGAATATCATTAGTAAGAGCTGGCTCTAAGCTTTCCAATGACACCAAGATAATCTGTTTATCACTTATAGGAGAAAAGTTATAAATTTGTTAGTGATTTATTTTTCTCCAATATTCGGCACTGTATTTAATTTTGAAAACAGTGATCACATTATTACTCTTTTTTTATTATTAAAGTTAGAGCTCTCAAATTTGGAGGAAATATTTCCAATACAATGTTTAACAGAATAAAATACAAGACTTGTAAATTAACTTATTATATTTGATAAAATATGATTTTATAGCACAAGGCGTAGATAACGACCATTGTCAAAAAAGTTAATTTTACAAAAGATGACATATTTACTTAAACAATAAAGCTATTGCTATAAAAATTTCAAAACAAACAGAAAATGTCCATCTAAAAATAAGGCACATTTAAAATAAATAAAATACAGATCAGAAAAATGTAAGAAATTTTAGAAAAACATATTTCGTGAAATGCAACCAAGGCCGAGAAATTTTTACATTTAAAAACATATGTTTTAAAGTAATGAAGCTACAGCAATCAAACTTTCAGTAAAAAAAATTAATAATGCAAATGTAAGAAAAAGTTAAAATATTGCAAAAGCAAATAAAATCGTGTGATACTAAATTTAAAAATATCGTTTAATCTGTCGACATTGATGTACATTTTTAAGCATAACTTTTGAACTAACAATGTTAATTCAATCAAATCTTCAGTACAAATAGACAGTGACAACAAATTTTAATAAACTATTTAAAAACAAAAAAAAACAATTATTGAGACATTTTATATACAAAAATATTATATGAATCTCGCTCATCATTATTGTACCGGTGCCATTAAAATACAAAACATAAAAGCATCCAATGCAATGTAGCTATCCACGGTCCACAGCAACAGATTGTATCCTTGTCCACCTGAAAGTATATAAAATATTTAAAAATAAATTTTACAATGAGCGAACTGAATATTAAAATAATTTAAAAGCAAAATTAAACAAAATGAAAATCTCCCAAAAGAACAACAGAAACTAAATGTGACAATGTTATTTCTTCATGATTTATGTCAGAAAATACCAACGTAGAAAACAATTTTCCAGATTTATTAACAGACCCAAAAAAATATAATGTTTGAAATGATATTAAATGAGCTTATGTTTGATATTTGTCATCATAGGTGGATGACATACGAAAAAAATGATATGTTGCAAATTGGCAACAGTGCGTCGATGTGGTTAATTTTGTGTGTTTATTTTTTTGTTGCCAAATGGCAACATACAATATATAACCAGTTTATAAGCTATCTGAATATTGTTTTATTTATGAAATATCTATAAATATCTACTATTAATGTTAGCCTTTTATATTTGGATCAAATTAACACGTTTTAAATTAATGTTACAATTCTTTTTATAAAAAATGAATAGATACTGTACAAGATATAACTTATAAGCCTATATTGTAAGTTATTTTTTGTGTGGAATTATTAGTTTCCTATAATGTTTTTTTCTTCTAGAATTCAAATATCCAAATATCAACGCAGTCATGGAACCATCATGCTTTTATGGAAAAAATAAAAATGTGGATATTCCTGCAATTCATGAGGACTCCGTTGATAAGGAGCTGTCTTCACGCGATGATGACATAGATGATACTTTGACTCCAGAACACAACAAGTATGTTTTCATATTCTTTTTTAAATTGCATTTAATCTCTAATATTTTTTGAAAGAACAAGTATATAACATTCAAACCAAAAGTTAAAGTAAACGCTGAAAAATAATATTTAATTTTTTCCTTTTCAGCTTCAACCATATCAGACTCAGACCTTGAAACTAACGACACATCTGGTAATTCATTAGACACTGCAATCCAACCACGGGCACAACTATTTGCAAGAAATTTGCTTTGACACCACAGAGATGAAACTGAAATGCAGCTATTGGCACTGTAAGGTCTAATAGGCTTAAAAATTGCATAATGCCTTCAGATAAGGACTTGACAAGAAATGGAAGGGGCTCCGCAATTCTGAAAACCTGCCACCATGACGGTGTTGATCTGTTTCCAGTCAAATAGGTTGACAATAGAGCGGTAACCACACTCAGTACATTTGCTGCTATTGAGCCCATGAAATGGGTCAAAAGGTGGGACAAAAAGCTAAAAGGGAAATCTAGGTAACTTGTCCATTGGTAATCATGGTTTACAATAAATTCATGGGTGGTGTGGATCTTCTCGCTTCACAGTTTGCCTCATACAGGATACCAGTAAGGTCCAAAAAAAAAAAGTTTAACTGTGTAATATTCCACTTTCTGGATACCAGTATGGCAGTTGTGCTTGCATGGCTGATCTATAGGCTGATTGTACTAATGCGAATTGCGACAAAAAATATTCTCGGTGTACTTGATTTCAACACCCAGATGGCCATATGCCTAAAGAAAGAAGGTAAAGCAGGATTTAGGAAACTTGGCAGTCCTTCATTGGATATAGAGCCTCAACTTGCAGATAAAAATTTGAGTGGTCCTACTGCAGCTGTTCCACCCTTACCAGTAAGAGCTGATTATATTGGGCACTTTCCTGAGCCACTTGAAAACAAAGGAAGATGCAAGAGACCAGGTTGCAAAGAATTTTCAAGAATAAAATGTGAAAAATGTAAAGTTCACAATGCTTCAAACAGTTCCACCAGCATTAAACCTGCATTTCACACATGTATATAAATATTTACTGTCCCTCTATATGCTCTATATATTGATGACATGATTTTCTATATTTTTTGTGTAAAAAATGCTTACAAAATATGATTTTTATAATGATCTTTTTCATGATATAAAAGCATAATATGAAGAGATATGCTTGTAAACTAAGTACTGATTACCATTGTTTGTGTAAACGATTAAATATTCACCTTTTAAAAATATTATTGTTATCGTTTCCTTTTCTTGTTCAGTTTTACTTTTCTGAACTTTAAGACGCACTGTTGCCATATGGCAACATACCAATAAAATCATTATTTTATTTTTAAAAATTATTTTTCTTACAAATTATGTTTATTTAAGTCCAATAACTATGAAGTATGCCATCAATTTTTTTTTCCATAAAAAACTAAAATTGTGTAATAGAGGGTTAACATTCAGACCTATATCATTAAATAAGGCGTCATTAAACCCTCGATTAGATTCTAAAGAAGGTTCAACTTTTTTGTTCAACTTGTTCCTCCCTCCCTGCCCCCTCTTCTTTCCCACCGCTATCTGACGAGCCATCTTAACAGCCTGCATATGTTTATCCCGCCCCTATACCACCATCCTAGATTGACTATCTTTATCACTAGCAACGAGACGCTCCTGTTCCAAAATAGGTTTATCTAATAAGCAATCCATGGTTTTATTGACGAGAGCTTTAACCTCTAGATTGACTATCTTTATCACTAGCAACGAGACTCTCCTGTTCCAAAATAGGTTTATCTGATAAGCAATCCATGGTTTTATTGACGAGAGCTTTAACCTCTAGATTGACTATCTTTATCACTAGCAACGAGACTCTCCTGTTCCAAAATAGGTTTATCTAATAAGCAATTCATGGTTTTATTGAAGAGAGTTTTAACCTTGGCCTCAACAAAACCAGTGGAAGCATAAGAGGCTCATTTACATTGGACATCGACCATCCCCAAAACCCTCAGGGGCTGATGACTTCAGGCCCATTAATTCGGCTGACGGATTAGCCAGTGCCCCAATAAGATAAGCCTCAAGCTGCCTGTTTCAGACTGATACAAATCCTATAGACAGAGCAATAACTGTCTCAAAAAATCGTGGACACGGTTCGTGGCTCCGGAGCTCCAGCAGCACTTTATCCTCATCCTCATCGATTGGTAGATTAAAAACATCTTCCTCCATCATAAAAAAAATTGGGTTGTCTGTTGATCTTTTCCGCGTTGACTGCACGTCCTCATGTGGGAAATCTTGATTAAAGAAACAATTGAATAATTAAAAAATCTGAACAATGCCACAATGATTTAAATTTTGTAACAAATTTCACCTTCTGAACAGATCTAAAGTAAAAGAAAAAATTAAAGGCATGTGCCTAGTGTTAAAATCTAGACTATTTCATTAATTTAATTCTAGTATGAATGTAGGTCTATAAATGCACCCTAATAACTACTAGTATTACTCTATCTAATACTAATAACAATAGCTAAGAAATACATTGTTAAGACAATTGAGGAAGAGGAATTCTGGTTTGCAAATTGCTTAATTTCTTATTTTATAAAGTATTATTGTCTAAACTTTTAATTTAAAACAAATGATTATTCTTTAAGTGGTCATTATCAATAACTCTACATACTGACTATTACCAATAGCTCCTCATACTATCTGTCACCAATAACTCCACATACTGACTATTACCAATAGCTCCTCATACTATCTGTTACCAATAACTCCACATACTGACTATTACCAATAGCTCCTCATACTATCTGTTACCAATAACTCCACATACTGACTATTTGTGAAAACCCCAAATACTTTTTCCAACAATTCCACATACTAATTATTGCTGATAACTCAGAATACTGACTATTACGAAAACATCACATACTAACCGTTATCAATAACTCCACATAATGTCTATTAAAAATAAGTCCTCATAATTACTATTACCAATAATTCCGCATACTGGCTATTATCAATAACTCTACATACTGATTATTACCAAAAACTCCACATACCGTCTTTTAGTAATAACTCCACATAATACTATTACCAATAACTACATTTAATGATTACTACCAATAACTCCACAAACTGACAATTACCAATAGCTTTACATTATAACAATTACAAATGACTCCACGAACTGACTATTACTAATAACTCCATTTATTGATAATTATCAATAACCCCACCTCCAACTATTACCAAAAACCTCCACATACTGACTATTAGCAATAACTTCACCTTCTGGCTTTTACCAAAAATTCAACAAACTGTTTATTCCAAATAACTAACATATTAAATACTAACCAATAACTTCAAATACCGACTATTACTAATGACACCACGTACAGACTGTTACCAATAACACAAAATACTGAACATTACCAATCATCCAAAGACACTGACTATTATCAGTAATTTAACGAACTTACCATGTATAATCGGACGATCACAACTCACCGTCACAAAATCTATCACCAAACACACGAGCAACACCTTCCAAACGCAACTAATTTCACTAACAATCCAGTTCATAACAACAATTCTATGTATCGAACATGATATTCGTAGTTTCTTTTCTTAAAGTTTTCCTACCAGGTCGTTTTAATTAGGGTAGCTCTTCAAAAAACAAGTCAGGACGCGTACAGAGTGAAAATGTGGACGGTTTAAACTCTTCCTAGATTTTTAAGAAAAACAAATTAGTGCAAATTGGCATATATCTGAACTCAGCGTTTCTTTTTAAAAAATACAGTAATTATTTCATGTGACATCTCTGAGCTCCTAAATTTGGTATCAAACACACGATGCTATAAATACCTTGAATTCATTCGGGTTTTGGCGCATCCCAGGGTATTTTTAGGCCTCAAAATAGTTTCGACCTCTCATAGTCACATTGATTGGAATTTGATGAATTAAGTTGTGGGGTCGAATACGGATTTTATTGGGACCTTCCACAGAAATGGTTTGTTAAACTGAAAACTCACAGAGAGATGCCTGAAAAACAATTTATTAGAAGCATGTCTCCTTACATAAAAAATTAGAAGCCATTATATCTCTTAATTAAAACCATACCAGGGTGCAAATATTTAAGCAAGCAGGATATTAAAACATAGACTATATCAATGTAAAGGACATGTTTGAAGACATTTGACCATTTCATAATTTTTTTTTTTTAATAATTGCAACGGATGAGCACTAAACCCTTACAAAAATTATAATGTCTCGAATTGATACGGCTACTCAATACATACTGTGCACATTGTACTTACACGTATTTATAACTTGGCCGCAGTCATATTAGTAAGTAGAGGTGTGAAGTATTGAGTAGGGGGTGACGTAGTAAGCAGGGGTGTGAAGTAGTGAGTAGGGGGTGACGTAGTAACCAGGGGTGTGAAGTAGTGAGTAGGGGGTGACGTAGTAAGCAGGGGTGTGAAGTAGTGAGTAGGGGGTGACGTAGTAACCAGGGGTGTGAAGTAGTGAGTAGGGGGTGACGTAGTAAGCAGGGGTGTGAAGTAGTGAGTTGTTGTTGTTGTTCGTCCGTCGAGTATAGACGATGACCATCGAGTCGTCTGGTGACTGATGACTTGCGCGGGTGACTTTTGTTTAAAGTGAGGAAGAGTTGCGCAGCGTCAACCTCACTCTCTCGTCCGAGCCCACCATATCCAATGGCAAGACTCTACGTCAAGACGACCGGGGATGGGTACGGTTGCAGGAATGGACATTGTATGCGCCTTACGGGACTCCAACTCCGGGTTTGAATTCAGAGTTTCCTTCTCTTAGATGAGTTGCCGACCAAGTTTAACGAGTCTCATCCACCCGGGGTGATGTTTTTGCTTGACCGGCCTTTGGATGAAATTGAGGTTTGCTCAGTTTAGACCATTCGGCCACCCAGTCACCCCCGTGAGGTGTGAAGTATTGAGTAGGGGGTGACGTAGTAAGCAGGGGTGTGAAGTAGCGAGTAGGGGGTGACGTAGTAAGCAGGGGTGTGAAGTAGTGAGTAGGGGATGACGTAGTAAGCAGGGGTGTGAAGTAGTAAGTCGGGATGTGAAGTCGTGATTAGGAGTGTGTAGGAGTTAATAGAGATGTGGAGAAATGAGTAGAAGTGACTAGGAGTGAGTTTACGTGTGGAGGAGTGAGTAAAGGTGTGGAGTAATGAGTGGGGTGGAAGGAGTGAGTAGGGGTTAGGGGGGTATAGAGGTGTCGAGAAGGGAGTGGGTTGAAGGAGTGAGTAGGTGATGAGAAGTGAGTAGGGGCGTAGGGGAGGGAATTGGGTTGTTGAGGAGGTAGTTGGGTTGTGGAGGATATAGTAGGGTTATGGAGCAGTAAGTAGGTGTGTGGAGGAGGAAGAAGGATATTGTGGAGGAGAAAGACATGTACCTACTTCAACCATTTCAGAAAGGCGGGCGACACACCCCAGAAGGCTTTTTGAACAAAGGGACGTAATTAATTGAAATTACTGAAGTAACAAATATTTTTAATTTTGCTTGACATGGTTAGACATAGTTTGGTCTACTCTATCTATTTCTTGACATGGTTAGACATAGTTAGGTCTACTCTATCAATTTCTTGACATGGTTAGACATAGTTTGGTCTACTCTATCTATTTCTTGACATGGTTAGACATAGTTTGGTCTACTCTATCTATTTCTTGACATGGTTAGACATAGTTAGGTCTACTCTATCTATTTCTTGACATGGTTAGACATAGTTAGGTCTACTCTATCTATTTCTTGACATGGTTAGACATAGTTAGGTCTTCTTTAACTATTCCTTGACATTGTTTAGACATAGTTAGGTCTATTCTAACTCCTTAACATGGTTAGATCTAATTTAACTATTTTTGACATGGTAAAGCCTTATTAATTATTGCTGCACATGGTTAGACCTATTTTAGCTACCGATTTAATGTTTAAACCTACTTTAAGTTTAACGTGACATGTGTAGACTTATGTTATTTCTCCACGCGCCTTATTGTCCCCGTTAAAAAGTGCACTTCTTTAATCCAGAAATCACCATCACAATGGACAGTCTTTGATATCTGACATTTTTTATATGATTTAGTCAGATAACTACATAATTCCTTGAGTTCCAGATCTTCAACTGCAGTTTCCTGAATGTAAACAATCAGATATCTGTGCAGATTGATTACTTCAGATTTTTTTTAAAAGTCTTGTCATCCATCTTAATTTCCTGTACGCATTGATTGTCCTGCAATTTAATCATACTTAATCCTCAAGCAAGGACTTATTTCACATTGTGGGTCAGCTGACCGATACAAACAAGGCTACATCTCTGCCAAATAACATTGCTGTAGAAGAGCTGCCATACGCTCTAAATGATTACTTTATTACAAAAGTGAAGAGGATCAGAGCGAAACTTGACAGTTGCATCGATACTGCTCCAGAATTCTCACTCTTCAACGGCTCTTCTATGGGTGAATTTGTTGAGGTCAGTGAATCGAATGTGAGGAAAATCCTCGCTGATACCCCAAGAAAGTCATGTTAGCTTGACCATCTTCCAGCAGGGCTCTTGTATGAATTTCTGGATGAAATAGTCCTCATCATCACTTATTTCATAAATCAGTCTTTAGCTACTGGTATTGTTCCATCATCTTTTAAAGAGGCGATCATCACTCCACTATTAAAGAAATCAAATCTTGACCCAAATGTGCTGGAAAATGTTCGCCCCATTTCAAATCTACCATTTATTACTAAAATCTTAGAAAAAGTTGTTCTCCGCCAACTCCTGGATCACATCACTCGGTTTGACTTGTTTGAAACATTCCAGTCAGCATACAGGGCGCATCACTCTACTGAGACATCCCTGTTGCGCGTCGTAAACGACCTTTTGTCGTCTTGTGATGAGGGCAAGGTATCGATTTTGTCTTTACTCGATTTATCGGCAGCGTTCGATACGCTCGACGGCATACTGCTCCAGCGTCTGCAACAAACTTTCGGTCTCACCGATACCGTCTTGTGTTGGTTCCGATCGTATCTGACTAATCGGGTGCAGTCAGTTATTTCAAACGGCTTGACCTCGAAGAAATATAATATCGATTTCGGAGTACCCCATGGCTCGGTCCTAGGCCAAAAGCTTTTCACGATGTACATTCAGCCCCTAGGTGCAGAGATCAGGCAGTTTGACATGTTGTATCACATGTTCGCGGACGATACAGAACTTCATCAATTCGTGATCCCTTCTCAGTTCCCTCACCTGCTCAGTTTGACACAGAAGACAATGGAGTCGGTTAAGCACTGGATGACCATAGACAAGCTCAAATTGAATGATGATAGGACTGAGCTGCTCCCCATCGCGACGCTCAGAATAAAAAATCTGCAAATAACACGATATCCATTAATCTCTCAGGTGTACGTATTGAGTTAGCTCAAACAGTGTGGTACCTGGGTGTCTACCTAGATAGAAGACTAACTTTTTTAAAGTCATATTAACATGCTATGCAAGGCGATGTTTTGAAGCTGCGCAGGATAAGTCACATAAGGCCCTTCCTAACAATTGATGCAACAAAGAGGCTGATGTCTGAATTTGTGCTATCACGCATTGACTTTTGCAATGCTCTCATGGTGGGTCTTCCAGTTACGCTTCTGGATAAAATTCAAAAGCACAGAATAATGCGGCTTGCAAGTTCGACCATGCAAAGGCACTTCTGAGAGTGTTGCACTGGCTGCCGGTGCGAGCTCGCATAGAGTACAAAATCGCAACTTTTTGCTACCGCTGCTTACATGACCTGGAGCCGTCCTATCTGAAAGAGCTGCTGATGCCTAAAGTACCCACTAGAGAGCTCCGCTCATCTGATAGTGGCAAACTCTTGACACCACGTATTTGCCTTGAGACTTACGGAAAGCGCACTTTTGAATTTGATGGTCCAACAATTTGGAACGCCCTTCCTGTCGATCTCAGAAACAACCAGACACCGGAGTCCTTTAAAACCGATTTAAAGACACATCTATTTCGCAAACACCTTCTGGGATGATTGTCAACCTTATTTTCCAGTTAATGCATAATGACTGTGTTGCTTATGGTTGAAATGGCTAGAAATACTTTGACATTGTATGCTTGTAATTAGTTCTTGTAATGCTGCGTTTGTTTTAAATGTGGTAAATTATAGATTTGTTTTTTGTTGACTTTGTACCGCGCTTCGAGCCTTCTAGTATGAAGCGTGTTTTTGAAATGAACTTTATTATTATTATTATTATTATTATTATTACTTGTCATGCAAAACTCAAACTGTTCTGTAGATTTATCCCAGTGGAATAACATCCCATGCTCATGTGCTGAAGTCACGTAATAATGAATTTTCGAGGTAAAGAGCTCGGTCATTGTACTCCCAACATCCAACAAATATTGGATATAATAATCAGGATATTTTACCAGGTAAGGGTTCAGTGACCTGTAGTTATGAATACTTGACTGCGCCATCTGTTTTCTGAGTAAAGTTCGATAATAGACAAGGTTTATTATGACATTTAGAGGGCTTTGGTGATGTTTTCATAATGTCTGAAAGATTGTATCAACTTCAATTGTACTTTCTAAGGCTTCATAAATTTCTTTCCAGAAACTAATCCTTAAAATGTAATTCTATCTTTAGTAAAATCTAGACAATATCTTATAAAACATTACGAAAATAAATGAATAAAATAAACTGTTGCATGTTTTCTATTATAAAGACCAACAAATAAAGTTTTAATACATATTTTTTTTAAAAGTTAACATTTAAACTACTATTTTTTTATGATATTTAGTTGTAGTACCATATATTTATAGAATCATTTTTAAACGTCTATTTAACGTTAAAAGGAAGACGTGAGGAAAAAACCAGATCCAACAAAAAGCACACACAATTTTTACTATTTAAAAATATTTACACCAGGACAGCCTCATGGAATGATAATTAGAACCCAGATATAAGATTAATTTATTTGCATAGCTTTTTTTTGATATTTTACCATTTGATCCACTTTGAAAACAAATGAAGAAATATACAAATAAAACGTTTATTTATTAAAATGTTCATGTGTAAATGAGGAAATAGGAAAACAAAGTATGGTCAAACATGATAAAAAGGAACGCAACAGAACGACGTGAATTTATTGCGGTTCTATTTTCAGGTTTGACCGTTATTTGTTTCCTCATTATCTTTGTTTTATACCGATTGCAGTCTGCTCCTTTAGTACATGTGTAAATTAGTCAATTTAAATCACATAAATAATTAATATATCTATATGTATATATACAACAAAATTACATATTATAAAAATGATTATTATTTGCGTTTCTTTAAGTGTGAACCAATATTACACACTAGAATAAATGACCTGATGTTATCGGGATAATAACGGTAGGTCCATTGCCATAATTTCCACATTGTATTGCAAAAACTCATCACAATTCCTAACTTTACAAGGAAGTATGTAATAATATTTACGTTTCGAACATCATTAAGTTTGGGGAATTTTTTATGTGTGAAATATTACACGCCTACCCTACTCCTTCTCACGCCTCTTAATTCCTTTTTTTCATCTAAACATGAACTTAAATTTCCCACTCCAAATTTATTTTTAATTATAGCACATTTGTCACTAAAGAAATTAATTGAGGGACGATTTCTAAGCTAGAGAAATAATTAAGATTTACCTCTTTTTGTGCCCTTGATTTAATTTTTTTTCTCTAAAATTGGAAAAAAACACAAAATATTATTATATAAATATATTTGATATATTAATATATTCATTAAAAAAGTAAAGACACTTTTCCCTTGTTTTTTAAATTATACATTATCAGAAAATCTTAAGCATGACGTGGACAAGATAGAGAAAATTCATCGCAACATGGTGCGTTTCATCGCACGAGACTACAAATCCACCTATTCTGGCTTCGTCACTTGCCTCTTAAAAAGATTTGACATCCCTCCCATTAAAGACAGACGAGAGGGACTCCGCCTGATATTCTTATATAAATTAGTCATAGGGCTGGTGCCAGCCATTCCCAGCAGGCACATATCTCAACCCACAGAAGCCGGGTAGATTAATCAGAGCCAAACGCTCACTGAACACTGACTTCACCACTGACAACCCCATAAACAATTACATCCGAAACAATAGCAACTGTTTCACTGTGCCTCGGTGTAACACAGTGCCGTATAAACAATATTTATTCCCAAACTCGCTTAGAACCATCTGGATAATGCACTTTTGACTCGACATCGGTCGAAAGCTTCAAGGCTGCCCTGTCATCTGCTAGGAGCTGTTAGAATAGCAACATCGCTTCCCCAACCGTTGCACAGATGCCAGTATATTGATGCATCAACGAACACTACCAGAACCAGAAATAAAGCAATGAATTTGATAAAGAGTTAACATTATAATATTGGCTCTTAATTTTTGTTTTCCATTTATTCCTTTGAAATGCTTGTTTATCATTTAATGTTGATACAGTTTCTTCATCTTACTGTCTCGATTGTTTTATAAATAGTCGGTCACTTTTATTGTCATGACGTTTGTTTATTAAATATTAAACATTTTAATCGGCAATTTTAATAACAGAAAATGTAACAAATTTGCATACATCAAATATACACATGCACTCAGATATACAAATACACTCAGATAGACACATTCACTTAAATATTTTTATTTTTTTTGTTGTTAGTCAAAATCGACTTGGACCATCCAGTCATCCGGTTAGGGGGAGGGTGGGTTACGGTGAGCTCGTAGGTGACTTGCTAGACCCATCAGTGCTCGGAATAATCCCTGTCACTGACATATACACATAACCTCACATATATTCATACACTATATATATATATATATATATATACACATACACTCCCATGTACACATAAACCTATTAATTATATTTACGAAAATAAAATCAGTTATATCCAAAATATAGCTGATAAACTATAGATCTTTGTCTAAAATTGCAACATTACATTGCTGCATAGTTGAAAATAAACTTCAATATAACATTGAGTTATATTCATACTAAACGTCAACAATACATTGCTGTGTAATACTAAACTGCAAAATTACATTGCTGAAAATTTTGATAGTAGTTTGTAACATACATTTATGTATGTTAATATTTAACTGTACAATTGTATTGTTGTATAGTTGATAATAGAGTGTAATATCATTTTGTTGAATATTTTATTCATTAATGTAACATTAAAAGGCTATATATTTAATATTTAATCCATTTACATTTAACGTATATGTTTGATTTTTCAAAAATGTAACATGAAATTGATATATACATATATATATATATATATATAATATATATGTCTATAAATGTCATTTTGAGTAGTTTTATAGTTGATACTTCATTGTAATTTGACATTGATGGTATTTGTAAATATATAATGTAATATTAATTAGCTATAATTTATGCTAAACTACAACAAAACATTAACATGCGGATTTCTAACAAAAAATACACAGCTATATAATATCCTAAATTGTAATATTATATTGTTGGATATGTCATCCAAATTAAAAATTAATTTATTTCTCATATATGAATTTGATCTTAAAATGTAACATTACACTATCATAGATTTGATCCTGAACGGTAACCATAATTTGATGTTTATTTGTTCTTATAGTGTATCAAAACATTTTTAAACTTTAAACTAGAATTTTTAAATATAAATACATTATATTAACTTAAGCTCTATTTGATATTAAAGTTTCGGTCAATGTATAAATATATAATTTGATGTTTACTTTGGTTAGATAATTTTAAATTTACGTTTTTTTAATGTGAATATCAACGACAGATCCATATTTTTTTTTTCAATAACCTACAACCGATACATTTTTCTGTAATCGCAAAAAAATTACATTTTTTATTAAATTGGTTACTTTTCTTAGTATTCATTTCAAATTAAGCGTACTTTTATTGAAATTAATTATTTGTTTGTCCTTCTAGAATGAATTAATGTTTTTGACATAAAAAAGCACTCCACAGATTTTATTTTCCCCATATGTACGTACACATGAGTTGTCATTCTCTTTGATAAAACTAATCAATATATTTGAATAAAATTTTTATTCACAAGTCAATTAATCAAAGTCTAGATATTACAATATTTCCCGTTTAATACGTTCGCCTTATAGTGGGTGATTAAATAAAAGATAATGGGATTACATTTATTCTCTAATATATGTATTAAAGTTTTAAATATGTGGTGGGCTGCAATGTTAAAATTGAAACTTGGTTAAAGTAATCACCGATGTATATTATCATCTATTGCTATAATATATATTTTTTATTGTAAGTTTTATTTTAAAATGTTTATTATCTCAGGCTCTTAAGGACGGGTAACATTGATTTATTTTTAAAGAAACAAATGAGACCTTATTTTTACATAAATATTGTATAACCTTAAAAATAAATTCTCGTGTTTTTTTCTTCTTGTCAAAAACGTTGGAATGTGTGTCATTCGAACTACTGTCAAAAAGTACATCACATACACGGAAACATGAAAGTTATTGATGTCACATCTATCAGACATAAAATATCAGTTGTATGATTTACTGTACACTCAAATAAACATTTAAAAAATTGTTAGATTTACATTACACTCAATGAAACATATCAGTCATCAGATATATGACATTTGCAACATCTTGTGCGTGGTCTTTGTGTTTGTGTAAGTGTGTGTTTCTGAAAAATCAATAATATGAGGATAAGTAGGCCACATTTCACTGAGATATTTATAAACTTTCAAAACTAAGTAGGAATGAAACATTTCCATGGATTTTTAGGAGATAGTTGCAATATTAAGGATATTAGAAACTATTTATAGACTGTACACCTTTCATAATTATAGCATAATGTTTACATAAACTTAAATACATAATCTTTTCTGAAGCCACATATCTGCAACCGCCTGCAAAACAAAACAAAAATTGTTTCAATGAAAATGCTCCTCCCACCTCAATGTGTACGTTGTAATGTTTGGCCCTGAATGTACCTTGATTGAAATGAATAATTTCGAGTTTTTTAAACTGTATGCTGTTATTTTGTTCAATAAACCTTAATGTAACGGACAATGTTTTCACATGAAAACAGAGAGGTAGCATGAGTGAACAGTGAATTGTGTTGACCATGTATTTTGAGAGGACAATGTGAGCTCCACGTTTTTGGAGAGTAAAATTATGTTTTTGTCAGAGCGGTTGTTTTCCACGCTTTGCTGGTAATAAAGTATGAGTTGACTGAGATAAGGAGAGCTGAGCGCAAGGAGAGTCAGAGTTAGTCGGAGTTGAGTTAGAGTTGAGATGTAGTACAGTTGAGCTGAGTTATAGTAGTGTGAGGACGTGTCTTTCTGAGTGATGGAATATTATATATATATATGTAAAATGATTACATTCATGCAATGATTATTATTAATATTATCTGTGTAAATAGTGATTTAATAAAGTACTGTCAGTTTAACCAGGATTCAGTATTCTTATTTGTGTGCCTGGATAACAAGAGGAAGAACGATGAAGTCTTAGCCGGCATTCTGAATTACTAACTTAAAACAAGTAACCATGCTACTGACATAACCCACAGCCTAAGAAATAAGTCACAATGATAATGATGTCAGAGCATGTGTGTTACACTTAATATAAAATCAACTTGTTTTTTTTTAAATATTTTGTATTCTTGATTAAGTTTTGTAATTTCAAAGATTTCTTCATGGAATAATATCTGATAATATGTGCATCAATCATGTAGACATTTCTGTGTCTCTGTGACAAATGTTCTTGACAGGGCAAATCTGTTCCGTGCTGTACCTGCCAACCTTGACTTATTTGGTGTCATAATAGACTGACTGATGTACGATAATATACTGACGTACATCTTGTACGGTCTGACCACTTGCATTGTCTGTCTTTGTCGACTTAGCTGTAGAGCCTCCTGTTAGGCCTGTATATGTTTTGATAGAAAGTAATTAACCAACTTCTTTGAGCTGGCGATACCACTAGGGTCCTTCTCCATCCATTTGGGAGTGAGTTCGTAACAATTAGTGGTCTTCTCCAATCATTTGGGAGTGAATTCTTAATAGTTGCTGGTCATCTCCATCCATCTTATGAGTAAGTTCGTAATAGTTGGTGGTCATCTCCATCAATCTTGGGGGGCAGTTTGTAATATTTTGAGGTCGATACGATAAGGCAATAAAGAAATCAAGTTTATAAAATAGAAATCAATCTGTATACGTAAAATAAAATATTTAAAAATAAATTAGTGCCAAAAAACAAAATGTGTGAAACAAATATTTCTAGAATAGCAAAAACGGGAATGAAAATTTGAACGTTTAACCATGAAACAACATTTCCTTTTTTTAAAAATATGTTCAAATTTAATAACATCCATTATTTTCTTTATATCGCAGACGCCTCTTATTAATACATGGATGCAGATGTTGAAAGGGGTGTCCATTAAATACGGCAACAAAAATGGTGGTGAGTAGTTTGGAAATGTTTGACAGTTGTTGACAAAGGGAGAGAGGGGGATTAGATTAGTTGACGTCATCAATCATGTTTTCTCTATCAAAATTTTAATTTAAAAAGTTGACTGGTAATTACAATATTTAAACAAATATGTATAAGTGTAAATGAGTGTAAATAGACATATAATTTTAGGCTTTTAACAATATAAGATTTATTTAATGTGTTGGTGTTTGTGCACTGCAGATGGCTGGTCAGAATGTTAGCACACATTGTTAGTGCAAGAGAAGTCAAAGGTTAAATGATATTAGTGTATTAGGAATGCAACATTTTGAGAATTAGGGGAATTTAATGTAACAATAACAAAATCGCTGCTTGAACGGATTTGAAGAATCTGTAACATCTATTTTGCACTACAAGTCATTTTAAAAAAAAGTATGCTCAACAACACGTACAATGCCCTTATAAGCATAAGAAATTAGCACCTGTTCCTCGCATAAATAAGGATTCGACCAATGCGAGTAGCTGAAGGAGATAGAGAGAGCATATTGCAATTATTGCTCACACCGACAATGCTTATATTTTAAGTGCTGACTGGTTAGATGAGGATGATGTTGACTTGTCTGGTATACCAGTGCTGCAAGATGAAAATGATACATCAGCTTCTAAAGACTATTACCAACAGGGGCGTAATTTCATGGTTTTTTCAGGGGGTAGGAGTGAGGGGGTGGGTAAAACCAAAACTTTGTCGGCTTGCTAAGTTGTTTATTACTGGAGGCGTCACAATACATACAAACTTAAATAAAACCTGCAAATTGGTGGGGGGGGGAAGACCCCCTGCACTACCCAAATGTGGTTCATGATGCCTATTGTTACGATACAGCAACACCTGGTTACTTCTTGGGAAGATGAAAGCAGCTAGAAACTATATTATAATTGACAGCTTTACCTACAATAATAATATTTATACCACAAACAATGATGTTTAGTCTTTAACAAACTTTAAATTGATTCTGCACTTTAAAATTTAAGTTTAAACAACTTTTAGCTTGTTGATTAACAAGTTAAACATGTAATAAAATGTTTTTTCCTGCAAATTTGTGTCATAAAAATAGATCAGCACAAATTTAAATGTATTTATACATTTATTTATAATGTAATTCCTTAATTTTGTATGGATTTTGTTTTAATTTGTTTGTGTGTGGATGACGGGTTAGATTATGTTGACATTCTGAAATAGGGGGCGGGGGGGAGGGGTCATTGAAAGGTTGACAGTTGGTTACATGGAAAGGGGGGGGTAAAAATCGCTTTCAAATTGTTGTAATTAATGAAAGACCCCCAAGGAAAAGGAAGTTAGCTATCCCTTGTTTCTCAAGGTGAAGTGTCAGGCCAGTAAGACGATGTAATGGCTGCTAGGAAAATTAAGTTCAGAGCAGTGAAGAATGATTTCTTTTTTTTTAAATTAAATCTGCACGATTGTAGATTAAAGTTTTTTAAACATTCACTCTGATGAATGATGATTGCCTAATCAAAGGAAAAAAAAACAACAACAAAAAGAGTAGAAAAAGGTACGCTCGTCTTCTGCTTCATGCCATATTTTAATGCGACCAATGTCATTGACGGCAGTGTTGAGAATAATACAATGAATTACACAATCAAATTAATTCATTACACCACCAGTATAAGATCTCAGTGGCGTGTGCCTTGCTTTTGATGTTTAAAAGTATATATACTTCACAAAAATCTTCTTTTTTTAGCGTTCTGGTAGATTATTATCTTGATTTTTTAAAAATTAATTTGTTGTTGTTGTTTTTTTTTTGTGATATTGAAATAACAAAAGAAGGTGGGAATTAAATTAGTACAGGATAAAAATTTTCAGGAAACCTCTGTTTTTTAGAAAAAAAATAATACAAATGTGGCACATTTTAAGAAAACACGAACACTTTCGATACAATGATAGATGAAATGTGAACTATTTGTATGCACCCTTTAAATTCTTCATTAATTAAAACAATATGATATCTATTTTTTTACTCTGTCCATTTTGTATAACTCGCCATTCATGGAATGGAGTACAGTTATAATATTATTCGAATAAAAAATATTTGTAAAGCATAAGCCTAATGCCATCAAACAATTTTATAATTAACTTTAAACATTTCCCTACTTTAAAAGTAAATATTTTACAATGAAATAATATAATTGAAAATAGATTGCGTATGTTTACTACTTGGCAAGAACTATTATTAGAATTATGGACCTTGATTTTGATTGAAAGATAGTTCAATACAATTTATTAAAGTCTTTAAAATTGTGACGTTGCAAAAAGAATATGTAAAAAAAAAATATATCGATAAGTGCGGACAACAAAAAGATATTATCGTTATATTGTTGTACACATTTTGCACGGGGGCACTTGACTTACACTGGGTGTGTGTGTGTGTGTGTGTGAAACCCCCCCCCCTCCCCGTTCCCCAGAAGAAGGAAACCCTGCTCTGTACATGCTTATAGAAAAGAGTGTAGCTAATGAATAAAAATCACATTATCGTTTAACAGGTTTTCTTTACCAGCTGTTTCTCATTCCTGACTAATTTGTCCCCCCCCCACCCAAACCTCTCACTCTCTTTCAATTCCTTTTCAAAATTAAAATTTAAAAAAAAAAGTAATTTTTAAATTTTAAATGATATAATAGTATTTTTTTTTAAAAAATTATTTCCTTTATATTATAAAATATTTCCTTCTTTTGTTTTGCTATTAACATAGAGTCTACCTTATATTTTTTATTAGAAATTTAGTAACAAATAAAACTTTAAGCTAATTTTGATAGACTACTACATTTTTACGATTGGAGGAGGATAGTTTATATGTCATCGTGGCGCCCCAAAGGTCCAAGGACTAAGGGACATGATGATGATGAGCCATTATTTATTTTTGGATTATCAAGCCTACCAATGAGGTGGACATCATCGATGGTTACAAACCTGTGATATAGGAAACAGGACAACAATCTGAAGAAGCAGAGGGTGTTGCCTTTGTCCATCTTTTTTGGCAAGGATACAGAAACAATATCTCCACAAATACGTCGTGATAGAGACGGTCAGCTATTTTAAACAGAAAGTAGTGTCCGTCATTTTGCTTTTCTATTTATAGATTGTGTCTTGCCAGTCGTGAGTAACTATAAGCATTTGTCAAGGGGAAAATATTTTGTGTGTGAAAATGATATTTAACACTAACATCACAATTTTATTTACACCCATCTAACATACCAAAAGAGAAAAATATTGTAAAATCCAGGAAAGGGCTGTCATTTAGCTTTTAATAATGACACCAAGATTACCTTTCTATGACTTATAGAAGAACAATTATAAGTTCTGTATCAGCCTTCTTTAAGCTTGGCCTAGCACTATACTATACATTAACTTACTATATCTTTTAATTTTACTCTAATCTTTCTTTCAAATTTAGTATTTAACTTCCTATTTTCCGTGGTGTAAGCACAGCAATCAAATTAATTGGAGACCCTAAAAAAACAAGTTTTAGAGAAAAAAAACAGAAAATCTTTTATTTAATTTTTATTTGTTTATCAATAAATATACGATAAGAATATCAATAAGGTGACCTTAATATTGAAATTTGAGTTTGACAAAACAGATATTTAAAAAAAAAAAATGGAATTATAAAAAGCATAATATTCAATGTTATGAAATATGAAATTCGTTTTTGAAATACAATGTTCCACAGTAACAGATAGTTTTCAAATGAAATCAAAGACATTTATTAATTATCATTTCACATTAAAATGAAAAACATCATTTTTTTTAAAAGTATTAAAAGCTACAATCAAATACTTTATTTAAACTAGTGAATATTTTGTAATAAAATTGTAAAAAGTAACAGAAAGTGTCCAAATCCTATAGCTTACTAATAAAGCTCTTGCAATGAAATTGTAAACAGTAACAGATAGTGGCATAATCCTATAGCTTACTAATAAAGCTCTTGCAATGAAATAGTAAACAGTAACAGATAGTGGCATAATCCTATAGCTTACTAAGAAAGCTATTGCAATGAAATAGTAAACAGTAACAGATAGTGTCCTAATCCTATAGCTTACTAATAAAGTTATTGCAATGAAACTGTAAACATTAACAGATAGTGTCCTAACCCTAATTAATAAATCTATGGTAAAAAATTTTTAAACGGTAACAGATAGTGTCCTATTGAATTTAAAGACTTATGAAAATAATTAACATTTACATTTTAAATTAAAATTAAATTTGAGGAAAAGTGACTGCAGCTGACATTCAGGTATATACACTATTAATTTTTAAAGTAATAAAGCTATTTAAATAACATGTTCCATAATAAGAGATAGTGAGCTCCTGAACTTAAAGACAATTTATTCATTATTAAATAGTGATACAATATTAACCTCCACATTTTTAGGAAAAAACGATGAAAAGCTACTGAGGCAGACCTCAAATTTGATCTCTTGATTAATTCTAATTTTTACAGCATATTTGAAAATTGAATTGAGATAAACTGTGGACTGCATCGTACGACTATAATGTATTTTATTCATTTTTGGGATATTCTTTTCGGTGGGACCTAAAATAAAGTGTTTAAAAGTAAATTTTTTGAAACTTTAACTTAAGTCTGCAATATTTCCTTTTTTTATAATTATTTGTGGCCATTTTTTATTTTTTTATTTTTTATTTTCATAGTTTTCTTGCTACGTGTTTTTTACCTGCGGCTTCGAGTTTTAGGTTTTGGGTTATGTTTAGAGAGATATTTAAGGAGTTCAGTTTAGGGTCAATATTAAGGTTAGGTTTAGGGATAGATTTAGGTTTCACATTAGGTATATGGATATATTTTTAGGGTTCAGTTTAGGTTTAGGGATCGATTTACAGCTTATTTTAATTCATAAAGTTGCATTGCTTTTTTAAATATAATTTTTAAACTTTTTCTTTCTTTAATTGTGTTGAATTTTCGCCTTTAAAAAAAAATAATTTAAAAAAAAATGTTAGTTTTTACATATTTATGTTGTAAATTCGCTATTCTTCTATCTTTCGTTAATTAGTTGAATTAACATATTTTTATCCTTCCTTTTTTTATCACAACTGTTTTGCAATACTTTTTTGTCATCATCTTGGTTAACATGTCCCGTTACCGCTCACGGGTCGTGTCAACCAAGGTAGCAGCCATGGGGAAAAACATGGTATCCATTCTTTGCATTAGCTCTATACATATTCGAGCAAAAGAGCCGATCCTAGGAGTTTGGAGGCCCTAAGCATAGAGCGTAGGTTGGGGTCCCCGGAAGGGGGTGGATCTCCCTTGAGCTGAGGAGAAAACACCACCCAGCACTGCGGCACCTCCATTCTGCCTTCATCAATGTTTCCTCATCGCTCGCGTGTAACAACTAACATCATTGATTATTTCGCCACTAGAGAAACTGTGTACTTCTGAAATATACGGACATGCAGGTGGTAGTGGGGCCCTAGGCGGTATCCTAGTTTGCCTATATGCCAAACCAAAGCTCCCCCCTGCTGCTTCCCTTCCCCTGCCTCCGAATTCAACACAGAATGATAAATTTCAGGATGAGGAAGGTAACGTGTGTGACACAGACGGCTGCAGTGCCAATTACAAAAAAAACCCGGGGCTCGATGGCACCTCACGGGGCCCCCTCACGTTCGGGGCCCTACGCGGATGCGTAGTCAGCATATGCCTAAGAACGGGCCTGCGAACAACTTCCATCGATTTATTTAATTTCAAGCGGACCTAATTTCTCCAGTTACTCGTAACTTGATGTCCTAGTTGTAAAATGGCAAGTGAGTCAGAACTAATAACATACAGATATATTCAAACATAGCACGTGAGACATACAAACTCACATATAGAAATATAGTCAAACATTGCAAGTGAGCTATAAATTCTAACAGACACGCTCAGACATATTCTATACTATTAGAGGAAATCTATAAAATATGTTATTTGTTCGAAAAATCGTTTTGTTCAAAGGTAGATTGCATTTCCTGAAATTTATATATGAAATTATATAGCTCCTGACTGATGATTTGATACATTTGTCGTATATTTAAAGAGGGAAGTAAAAAAGTTACAAAATTAGCTCACTAATTCTTTAATTTTTGTATTCTTTTATTTTTTTTTTAATTTTAAATTGGATGCAATTGATTTTCTCAAAATTATGAACCTCACTGGCCCACATCACGAATGCAAACAAAAATAAGATTGGATTTTCCCTGAAATACTTGGTTTCTACAGAGTAAAAAAAAAAATAAAGAAATTCAGAGAAATAAAAATCTTCATGTTTAAATTAAAATGCATTTAAAAGAACAACAAGAAAACAACATTATTTTATTAAACTTTAAAGTAATTAATTGTTCAAAAAAATTTTGAACTATATTTTTGCAAGATATGAATTAGTTAACAGTAAAAAAATGGATATGAAAATAATAATCACGTGACAACAAGCAAGTGTTATAAATAGCACCGCCACGTCTACATGTTACTTACACCCCATAGCAAAGAAAGAGAGCAGCTTCAAGTGAAGGTTATTGTATCATGATGCAACACAGGCTCGAGACATAAATGTAAGTCATACAGCTGTTTTAGCAACTATTTTACAATGATAAGTCAACTATAAGCATTAAATATTACTCTATTAGTGAGTTATTGGAAATAAATCAGTTAGAAAATTGCATCACATGCAACCTCATTTAATGTCTGACTACGGCCTTACAAAATTGATGCCTTGGGCTTGCCTCCTCATCCAATTTTATTTTCAGTTTTGTAGCCTTTGGATTGTGTTTTAATTTAATATCTACAGTCAGTTATCTTTCTTTGTTTTTTTAAATAATTTTTTGAGACTTTGTATCTATTCCAAATCTCTCACTAATATATCAAACACGTGAATTGGATATGCCCATGTACTATTTTTAAAGAAAATACTGTGTGGCGCATTACGTGCTATTCATCCCCTAACGTCATATCCGTTACTATTTGCTCATGGAAATATTATATAACAAAATGGACAACTGACCAATGAATGAGTTTTTGTTTTAAATCTTTGTCGTTTAT
Source organism: Lymnaea stagnalis (assembly GCA_964033795.1). Taxonomy (NCBI): domain Eukaryota; kingdom Metazoa; phylum Mollusca; class Gastropoda; family Lymnaeidae; genus Lymnaea; species Lymnaea stagnalis. The sequence continues at coordinate 857,998 of CAXITT010000317.1, read as the reverse complement.
TCAATGAACTAAATAGTTCTTTACCTTTTCTCAATGTTCGGTCCTTCTAAGCAAACATACTATTGATCAAATAAGCTTAAGGTACTGTAAATAGAAAAAAAAAAATAATTGTGCACAACTTGGCTCAATGTCAATTCCTACACTTCAATTACTGACCTTTTACAATTATTTTACATATTGTTACATCTTCCGATAAATTATAGTTTGAAAATCTTTAGTCACACCCGATATTTTTTTTTTTAATTTATACATGAATTTTTATTTCCTATCATCACAGTAACAATAATTTAAAACAACATATTCTATGAAGAGGGTGGGGGCACAATGCAAGAGCCCAGCGTCGTAAGCTAAGAGAGATAAATGGATAAAGATGTACATGTGTGCTGCAAATACGGGGATCAAATATGGATACGCAAATATGGGGACGAAATTATGGGGACGCAAATTTGGGGACGCAAATATGGGGTACGAAGTTAAAGTTAGTAATGAATGAAGAAAAGTAATTATTTTTTTTTTTTTTTGGTGAGGGGGTTGCGTAAAAATGCCTTTCATTCCGTGGCGCCCAACACTAGCTACGCCTCTGCAAGGGGGGTGGATGGGGTCTTGCCTAACGGGGTCAATGTTTCTTTTAAGGGAGGGGCGGCATTTCATGACTCCTACAGGGTTTTTATGGTTAAAGTGATAGTGGCACTCAAATATGGATAAGCAAATATGGGGACGAAATTATGGGGACGCAAATTTGGGGACGCAAATATGGGGTACGAAGTTAAAGTTAGTAATGAATGAAGAAAAGTAATTATTTTTTTTTTTTTGGTGAGGGGGTTGCGTAAAAATGCCTTTCATTCCGTGGCGCCCAACACTAGCTACGCCTCTGCAAGGGTGGTGGATGGGGTCTTGCCTAACGGGGTCAATGTTTCTTTTAAGGGAGGGGCGGCATTTCATGACTCCTACAGAGTTTTTATGGTTAAAGTGATAGTGGCACAGAGGGGCACTAACACAAGCTACTCCACTTTCCATCCATTATTTTGTCGTTAGTGTCCATGTAAGGCTTTTGCCTGCATCACCACTTCTTTCCACTTACACCCAACTAATGATTTTTGTTTCCATGCTTGGGTTCCCAACTGTTGTAGATCTTTTTCGAAATTATATATCCACGCAAGTCTAGATCTGCCCTTGAGCCATTTATATCTAGGGCACCCTCTTCATTGCTTTCATTTGGCTTTTTTTCTTAGTGCCAACAGAGCGATGTTTGTATTTCTGCTACTAGCGTCCTGTCTATACAATTCCACTCATTTTCTTCTTTTGTTGGTTCGTATATTTGTTTTTCCTATAAATGTTCTCTGCTATGTTTCTAAAAGGCATTCTGATGTTTTTTTGCTAGTGTCCAAGTATCAATTGCGTATATTAGAACTGGACTGATAACAGTTTTATATATAGTTTTCTTTGTTTTTCTTAAACTGTTATTACTCTTGAGTGCTATACTCTCAAATTCAATATAAATTCATTTTAAATTCAATAGCCTCCAAACCTCTTATTCCGATAAACTTTTAAAAATAATTTATGTTTTAGTTACCCTTCGGGCTTTAAATCAAAACGAAACAAAAAATGCTATGCAAATCTATCAGCTAAGATTGACCATTCTCCCTGTCAATGTAAATTCATTTGATGAAATCTTGCAAATATTTCTGACAAAGACAGTCTCTTGACTGATTCTTTGTTTTCAAGTAATGAGAGAAAAATTTCGTATTTCAAAAATAATACATTTCAATTTTGATAGACAATCTCCTTAATTGCGAATTTTTAATAAACTGGTACAATCGTTTAATTCAAACTTAATCATAATTACTTCTTGCTCTATCAATGTTTTAATTCTTATAAAGATAAAAGTTGTTTGACTTCTTCATCGAGCACCAATAAACTGTCATGACAACACAGCAATAAAAGAAATCAACTTTAGTTAGAATCCAACATTTAGCAGGATGATGACCTTCTTTGGAATATTTTCTTATATTTATATTATTGGAGTAAATAATATCAAAGTGTTTTTTTTTCATCGCTAATGTTTATTATGCCTGCAGCTGTCTTTGATTTTCCCTACCCTAAGAAAAAAAAAACCCAAACAACTAAATGCTTAGTCAATTCGCAATTAAAATAAACTGCATGAAGTATATTTAAAAAAAATAACTCCCAGAATATGTTGCACCAATATCAGAGTGTCTGCCCTAGTCTCAGGGGTATTAAGGTGAGAGACTGCAATCAGGTTAGTACAAAATAAAATGTGTAAAACAGAGTAGGGTTAAACCTGAAAAAATAAACGCAACAAAACAGCGAACGTGTCGGCAGAAAGCCTTCGTCAGCGAACAAAACAACAGAAAAAACGGTATAAAAATAAGAAATAGCACTTAGCAGGTAAGTAGTATCCGTGGGCTGCAATAGAAGTGTGGCAGAAGGAAAATGAGTGAGAGTTTAAATTAGCAGCGGCGAAAAAGAGGGGGGAGAAAAATGTTCACTGTGATAGGTCAGAACGTTGAGGGGTGAAGCTAGGGTCAAACTGTGAACAGAGACATAACATTAATCCCATCTGGCGTCAAAGTGCCTTAAGTCCGGATAAGTCTGTGTTCCAAATTGACACGGCAGGTGGTGTTCGTGCTAGCCACAATCGAACTTAATGAAAAGTCCGCCTTGCCCTGGTGGTCACTACTATTGAAGTGTTTGGAGACGGGACACTGTTTATCTTCTAGCACATCAGCTCCTTTAAATTTTCCATTTAAAATAGTAGCTTCAATGGTATTTTTCATTATGTTTTTCATTGAAACGTGTTACCGTTGTAAATTCGTGGCTGATTTTTGTTTCCTTAAAGAATGATAGGCACGCCAATTTTCAATGTTAAAACGTGCGATGGAATGCCTGGCAAGTAAAGTGATTGGATAAATGACAACTTCGTCTTAATTCAATACAGTATCGATGGACTTAACGTTTTCGTTCCGCCTGGGATTTTATTTTGAATGCTTAAGTTGATTGCATTGTAATCGTTGTTTTTGGCTGAAAATATAGCACGTGCATGGAGCCACTAATGATATTTGTAATACTGTGCGATATTTCGAAAAACTGTATGTGTGAATTCGTCGGTGGTAGCCGCAGTTTTACAGAAGCTTGTTGGCAGTGAAATACATTGAGTGGATTCATCAATGGCCATTTTCCATTTCCCAATGTCCAACAATTGTTTTGCGAAACGTTTAGCAGATGCATCATCATGTAATCTACACGCATAATGGTCTTCAAAATCAATTACGGTACATGTCGCCATAAACCTGATGATTTGAGACATGCATTTAATTCATCAGCAGTTGTTGAGGCCACCATCCAAAATAATTGCTTCAATTCCAGATAATGCAATAGCCATTGCAATATTTTTTGTGATCGTATTACTACCAAAATGAGTGAAATTAGTAAAGATTTTCCTGTGCCTCCAGGGGCAGCTAGGAAATATAGTCAACCGATTTGATTGGTAATTGCATGCATACTTCTGTAATACAATATGAGTTTTTCTGGAACTAATTTCGGAAGATTCAACCAAACAAATGTACCTAATTCTTGGATATCAAAATACATTTCTCGTTTCAAATCACGATTGAAAAGCTTGTTTGCAGATCGATTCGGACAAGTCATTCCCACTACCAGTGCTTTGTTAGAGATTGCCAAGCACATGTCCACAATCGAAACCAATGCCTCATTATACAATTTTGGTTTAAATTTAATGTCCGGATTTTGATTCGTTGCACTCAAACGATGTAGGATATCCTCATTTCGGTAGTCTTTGTATTTCGCCCAAAGATCTTTTGGTTTGGATGGGAAGCAAATTGTCAATATGATTGCAAACAAGGTGCATATTTGTTTTGTTTGAGCAAAATTCGATGCATCAGAGATACCAACGTTGATGATAGATCTGGTGGTGAATGTAATTCTTAGAATTTCACTTTCCCACCAGCACAGCGAATTCCCAGTGTTTCATTCTTAAACTTTGTAGTACTGCAATACACGCATAATTGATCCATTGTTTTCAATAACCACACTTGGATAAAGACTGTAATCATAAATAGCATGCTAATTGAATACACTAATATTAATTTAGCATGCAGTGTTCGTCTGGATCGAGCAGTGCGTACTCTATGGGAATCCAGTCTTGTTTCTCGTTGCTCCCCTGTTTCAGACAAACGGGTTTGAGCATTGTGTACTCGAGTGTTTTCTTGTCTTGCTTTCTTTTGCTCGACTGTTTCAGATGAACGGGTTTGAGCATTGTGTACTCGAGCAGTTTCCAATCTATTTTCTCGTTGTTTGAATGTTTCAGAAGCGCGTGATGATTTTTTCTTTCGTGCTTGAGGTGTAGAAAAACCAATTGCTTTTCGTTGTTGTATAGCTTCACATTCAATTCTAAATCATACATTCCAGCGTTAAAATCATATTACCATAGTTCAATACATACGTTGTCAAGTGTGTTATTTAATGACTTTAGAAACCATCGATTCATGTAAAATGTCTTTACATAACACAAAACAACTCCGAAATTATAAGACTCTATTCAAGAATTACTTTTAATTAAAAAAAAAAAAACAACACGTGTTCAACGTCATATCCGATTCTAAAATGCGTCACAAAGTTCAAGCTGATTTATAAAATTAACAAAAATACTCTCTACACTAAAAATGAAAAACATGTTTTCTCTGCTTTACTACAAATGTGTCATTTGTTCAAGGGCGGTTCTGTTGATAGCTCCGTTATAAATTATATAGATGAAGCTCATTTAAGAAAACGAAAAAGAATTTGTCACTGGCTCAAACGGAATATTGTAAAAGGTTTTTCTAATTTAGAAACGTTTGCGGTAGTGCGCATTTTAATTGATTACGTTTTATCACAATCGGATCAATAGTTTAGAAATGCATACGATAATTTTATAGTTAATAAATTTAAGCGCATTTAAATTTATTCGATTTCCGTAAAATAATAGAAAATAACATTGATTGGAATCCGAACGTACTTAAAAATTATCTCCCTTTTGGCTTTATGTGAACCTAGCTCATTCATATATATATAATTGATTTTGTTCCTCAAGATCGATTAGTTTGTTCTTAAAGATATTTTAGTTTGTTCCTAAAGAACATTTTTTTTTCTGTTAAGGTCACTTAATGTATTCTTATAAATCATTTAGTTTACTATTAAAGATCATTTGTTTTGTTCTTAAAGATCATTTAGTTCGTTTTTAAAAATCGTTCAGTTTGTTCTTTAAGATCGATTCGTTTTTTTTTTATTAAAGATTGATTCAATTGTTCTTGAAGAGTTAAATATCGTGTTTTCTTAAATGTCGCTTAGTTTGTTTTTAAATATTGTTAATTGGTTCTTAAATATCGATTAATTTGTTCTTAAAGATCGTGTAGTTTGTTCTTAAATGCCCCTTAGTTTGTTGTTAAATATCGCTTTCACTGAGTATTATATTACCGAAAACCTCAGTCACTTTCGGCCGAATGTTGAATTTTCTCTTTCGGTCGAAACCGAAATAAACCGAAAGTTAACTTTTCAGTTTAGGCCGAAACCGAAACTTGGCCGAAAGTGATAAAATGGCCACTTTTGGCGCCGAAACCGAAGCCGAAATTTGGTCGGTCCCTAATTTGCTTACAAAAGCAGTTCCGAGTAAACTGTTGCTCCTATTGCAAATTTTGTAAAACTTGCTTTATTGTACTTAAATGGGTAGATGTTGGACGTTTTTAAAGCGATATTATTTGAAAATAAAGTTTGTTATCAAAGCAAACATAAAAAAGAGATGAAGTTCTTATGATGATGCGTGGGGGGGGGGGAATAATACACATTTAAAAGGCAAACTCCATCTGATTTAAATGGGATACATATAAAAAAATAACTTAAATATTTATTTGACTGATTTATGTATTACCGATTTCTAAATTTTATCTAAAATAACCTTTTTCGGTTCCTATTAAGGGAGACTATTATCTTTTATTGAAAACTGCCATTGTTTTTGCATTGTTTACAACTTTGCTTTAACTAAAACATCTTTTAAAAGTAATTTTTGTCTTTTAATAATGGTTTTAGTCAATGTTGAACTTGAGTATGAACTTAAAGGGTGAATATCAAATTCAATGTTTATTAAGAGTTGTTATGAATCTGTTTTTGTTTGTTTTTGTAAGGGACAATTGTGGCATATTTTTGGAAATAAAGTGTTCTATATACGACCCTTAATTTAATTGTACGCAGGTAACACTTTATAAGTCATTCTTTGGGTACTTATTTAAAGTGTTTAATAAAACACGACCCTTCATTTAGGTATACGCTGACAATACTTGAAAAGTATTTATTTTGTTAAATACAACCCGAGCAAGTCGAGTCTATTAACTAACTCATTATAATCTTTTCAAATGTCACAAACAATAAAATTGTGTCTAGAATTTTTTTTCTCGCCTCACTTAACGATACGGTGGTGCAAGATACTTTACAACAAAAAAAAATCTTTAATATTTGTATTCAACAATATGTAAATGTTGATTTTTAATTTTTTTGTATAGAATGATGAAATACCACTTAATAAATATTTAATGGGCGATAAATTATCTTATACGTTTACTAAAAGTTTATTGGAAAAACTGAACATTTGAAAAAATTCATTGTCACAAAAATTGTATTTTTTCAGTACTGTGTTTTCAAATGAAAACAAAGCTAGTCATCAATATAAAAGTGTTGGACTGTGAGAAAGATTTAAAGCAGATTTGTCAGACCCAAACAAAGCGTTTAAATAATTCTGAATTATTACAATCATTCTACAATGCTTCTTTATTATACCAGAACAATGTGTTTCATTAATTCTGAATTGTTATAACCATTCTACAATCCTCCTTTATTAGATCCAAACAATGTGTTTAATTAATTCTGAATTATTACAACTATTCTATAATGCTCTTTTTGGTCCGGGAAATAAATTTTTCTTTTTTCTAATGTTAGCAAAATAAATATAACTTCAAATAGAGCTATTGCATGGGTTGATGGAATTTAATCAAATACAAATAGTGAGATTTAAAATTATATGTCACATATTAAGTAGGTTTCTGAACTAGTAAAACCATTTTATAACATTCAGATAATGAATGGGGGCCATAAAGTCGATCTTTCCTCTTAAATAAGCAATATAATGTTAATTCCCGTATGCGTTCCTATACCATTGCCATAAGAATTTGGTGAATTGTTCTGCTTATGCCCAAAAACATCTTAAAATATTGTTTATGGGCCGTGGGCCCTGAATTCTTTTGTCTTAATTCGTTTGTAAATATAATTTTATAGAGAGCTATTGGTGGACGGATGGAATTTTTAACAAATACAAATAGCGACATTTCATTTGTCTTTGACATCATAATTGTCGAAATGTAGCTCTTGATGTCGTGTGGTCATCAACTCTTCTAATCCTGACGCTCAACCATGAGGCATCCTAGTACCACACAGACCAGTGTAAGCGACAACAAACACTGGATACATCGATATGAGTTCTATGTATACTTTTAATATGCCTCTTCAAAACTGACAAAACAATATACTTCACAATACAAATTATCATCGTTATACTTCTATCTAGCCGAATCCCCACACACAGAACAAGCTTTGCCTTGAAAATAACACAACATCCATCTCTGTCCTCTATCAACCTCAACTAAAACTAACGGGTCCTTTTGTCCCCATTACACAATTACGTCACAACACTCTCACCCCCATGATACAGCTACACATAAAATCTCTAACTAAACATCTTTTCCCTATCAAATATGACAACAATGATCTACACATAACAACAGTGATTCTCATACCCTTGAAAATAAGCAGGTTTCTGAGCTATTAATATATTTAAAAATATTCCGTTCAAGACAGGGATCCCAAAAAATAATTGTTCGTTTTTATATGATGGGGTAATTCTATAAGGGGGGTGTTAGAAATTTGGAGTTGTTCTATTTTATAAAGAGGCATTTGACATAAATCAATGGTTTGTAAAGTAATTACATTTACTGGTTAATGATGCACATGGGATGAGCCAATGGTTTTATTTTTGACCGTTATTAGTCAGTGAGGCATTTGGGATGAGCCAATGGTTTTATTATTCAAAGTTACCGGCTAGTAAGGCATTTGAGATGAGCAATTATTTTATTGTTGACAGTTACTGGCTAGTGAAGCACTTGGGATGAGCTACAATGTTTTTTTTTTGGCAGTTACTAGTTAGTGATACACTTAAAGGTTAGTGAAGTGCATGGGATGAGCCAAAGGTTTTATTTTTGACATGCACTAGTTAGTAAGGCACTTAGGATGAGCCAAAAGTTTTTTGTTGACATTTACTGGCTAGTGAAGCACTTTTGATGAACCAATTGTTTTATTGTGGACATTTACTAGTTAGTGAGACACATGGGATGAGCCAAATGTTTTATTTTTGACAGTTACTATTTAGTGAGGAACTTGGGATGAGCCAAAGGTTTTATTATTGACATTTACAGGCTAGTGAAGCACTTGGGATGAGGTAATGGTTTTATTGTTAACTGTTACTTGTTATTGAGGCACTTGGGATAAGCCAAAATTTTATTTTCAACAGTTACTGGTTAGTGAAGCACTATAGATGAGCCAATGGATTTATTGTTGACACTTACTGGTTAGTCAGGCACTTGGCAAGAGCCAAAGTTTTTATTTTTGACAGTTACTGGTTAGTGAAGCACTTGGGATGAGCCAATTTTTTCATTGTTGACAGCTACTAGATAGCGAGGAAATTGGGCTGAGCCAAAGGTTTTAATTTTGAAAGTTACTTATTTGTGAAGCATTTTGGTTGAGCAAATTGTTTGAATGTAGCGGTAAGTTAGGTGAATTGACATAACCTGGCTAACTATTGTTACGAAAACTTGTTTAGCTCATATTGTATGGGTGAAAAAAGACTTTACTGATGTGCCGCTTTTCATTGTTTGACAATGTTTACAAACAATTTTACCTATATTTGAAGTTGCACGCAAAAATCACTTAGTGTAATGTAATGTGTACTCAACACTTGCTTACTTTATACAAGTTGATAAATAAACTATTTACCATTAAAAGAATACGTTATGTAGCAAACTTTAGTTTTATTAGTAAAACACATAACACTGGCGTAGCCTCTATGAGCCTGCTACGTGTTGGTAACCTGATTGGTTACAATTTTTAGTGCCTTAACTTTCATCTGAGGACTTATGTTAACCCAATACCTCACTTCACCCGAGTTGTCTAACTAAATCATAGTCATACACACTGACTTCACCCATGTTTTTAAACCAAACCTTAGTCATAAACGACTGACTTCCCCCGGATTGTCAAAAATATACACAGTCCTACTTGACTAAATTCACACATTTGTGTAAAACAAACACATATTCCTACATAACTGACTTCTTACATGTCGTTAAACGAATGCATATTCTTACATGACTGACTTCACCCATGTTGTCAAACCAATACGTAGTGATACATGACTGAGTACATTCATTATTAAAGAGTTGACAAAAACACTCACTAATTCACTGACATAACAAACATACTTTCATTTATTGACTTATAAAACTTAGACAAGTCATGATTCAACAAAACTACAGCACGTTATCTGTGTTATTTATAATTGCTTTATATTTCCTTACATTTCGAAATGCAAGTTGCCAGATGAGTCGATGGGTGTCTGATAGCCTTGGTGAAGGGGCGAGTGTTTTTTTCTATATTTCTTATTTTTCTAATTCTACATGTACGTCTCTCTTTATTTGTTCCTATATCTTTTAATGTTTCTCTTTCTCTCCTTCTTTCTCATTCCCTTTCTCTCACTCATTATCTTTTTCTTTCTCCCTCGTTGACTCTTCTCCTGTCTCTGTCTCTCTCTCTCTCTCTATGTCACTATAATCATCTCTCTCTCTGTCTCTCTCTCTCTGTCTCCATACCATTTTTTCTTTCTCTTTTTCTCTTTTGTCTCTCTTTTAATTTAATTTTCCCTTTCTGTCAAGCTTTCCCTCTCTCTCTACATCTCGCTTCCTATCTCTTATCTTTCTCCCACATCCCCTCTTTCTCTCCTTCTCTCACTCATATAATATATCTAACTCTCTCTCTATCTATACATCTCTATTCTATTTCCTTTTTTGCCCATTTATCTCTTTCTCTCCTTCAATCTTCTACGTTCACACCCTATGTTTGAATCGACATTTTCCTTATATCTCTTGCATTTCTCTCTCCGTCTCTCTAACTCTACCTTTTATCATATTTCTCCCTTTCTTATTTTATCTTTTCTTCTCTCTCTCTTTATTTCTCCATATCCCTTTCTTTCTCTCTATATATCACACTTTGTCTCTCGCTTTCTCACTTTCGTATTTTTTCCCTCTCTATAGAATTATTATTATTTTTATAAGTGGTTTTATATAGCATGGTACCACAGCCTAGGGCTGGGCTCACCATGCTGTACATACAATTTAAAAAGCAAAATAAAAATCTGAAATAATTAATTGACCTGCATTATTTAAATAAAACAAAACAAATGAATATATAAAACACTTTACATGTCAAGCCATGGACGACACTCAGTAACATCGTTTTTCTGTCAAAGGTCGGAATCAGTCAGGACAGTAGAGATTAAAAAGATGTGTTTTGAGTGCAGTTTTGAAGGTTGTGATGGTCGGTATAAGGCGTATGTGTAATGGAAGAGAATGTATTTATTTATTTAGTTAGGCATTTTTATATAACGCTTACCTTAAAGCTCTAAGCGCTTTACAATTATTAAAAACATGTAAACTAAGTAAAATAAAAATGAGACACTAGGATAGTAACTACTATACCATAAAAACAATGAAAATGGCTATAAAACGAGGACACTTTAGTTTGTGTGCACAGAAAGAGAGCGATCGTTCACCGTATGTTTCTGTACCAGTTTTGGGGACACAAAGAATGCGCGCGTCTGCGGAGGAGCGAAGCTGTCAAAGGAATGAATAGACAGAGACGTTCTGTTAGATAGGAATAGAGGAACTCGAGAAAAAATTGTGGCAGAATTACTACCTTTTATTCCAATGTCTTCTATTGAGGGAGTCGTTGCGTATAGTAGAAAAATTTTATCAATGTCAAATGTAAAAATATTTATAAAAATTATAATATAAATAAATAGTGTTTAGTACAAACAAATGTAGAATTTCTTAAAAATATCCTTTTGTATGCATTTAATATATATGTTTTTCATTTCCTTCCCAGCACAAATACAACATAAAGAAATGCCAATTCAAGTAACAAGAAGTATTTTTAAAAAAAGAACACAAATGAGATGATTAATATAAATCTTGTTTGGTCATATTATTGGAATGAATCATGATTAGGAAGATGATACTTATAATGATTTAAAAACTAATCGTAAATAATTTATCGGCGTATTCCACAATGGAGCATGTAAAACAAGAGGGGTCGGAAAGAGAGAAAATTAAAAAATCAGAAGTCAATGCTGGACATTTAAATACAGAAACAAATGAAGGATCTACACCTTTAATGTTGGCGTCGTTTAGAGGCGATTCAGATATTGTTAAATATCTTTTTACCAATAAAGTAGATATCAATTTTAAAAATATACATGTTTTGAATGCATTAATGATTGCATCAAAAATTGGTCATAAAGACATTGTTGAATCGCTTATTAAATGTGGTGCTAATGTAAATGATAAAAAGGACAATGGTTGGACTGCACTAATGAGTGCATCACGCAATGGTCATAAAGACACTGTTGAATTACTTATTACATATGGTGCTAATGTAAATGATAAAAAGGAAGATGGTTGCACTGCACTAATGAGTGCATCACAAAATGGTCATAAAGACACTGTTGAATTACTTATTAAATGTGGTGCTAATGTTAATGATAAAGAGAAAGTTGGTTGGACTGCACTAATTATTGCATCACAAAATGGTCATAAAGACAATGTTGAATTACTTATTAAATATGGTGCTAATGTAAATAATAAAACGGAAGATGGTTGGACTGCACTAATGAGTGCATCACTAAATGGTCATAAAGACACTGTTGAATTACTTATTAAATATGGTGCTAATGTAAATGATAAAGAGAATGTTGGTTTGACTGCACTAATGATGGCATCCAAAAATGGTCATATTGACATTTTTGAATTACTTAATAAATGTGGTGCTTACGTAAATGATAAAGATAATGTTGGTCGGACTGCACTAATAATCGCATCACAAAATGGTCATAAAGACACTGTTGAAGTACTTATTACATATGGTGCTCATGTAAATAATAAAACGGAAGATGGTTGGACTGCACTAATGAGTGCGTCTCTAAATGGTCATAAAGACACTGTTGAATTACTTATTATATATTGTGATAATGTTAACGATAAAATGGAAGATGGCTGGACTGCACTAATGATTGCTTCACAAAATGGTCATAAAGACACTGTTGATTTACTTATTACTTGTGGTGCTAATGTTAATGATAAAATGGAAGATGGTTGGACTGCACTAATGATTGCTTCACAAAATGGTCATAAAGACACTGTTGATTTACTTATTACTTGTGGTGCTAATGTTAATGATAAAATGGGAGATGGTTGGACTGCACTAATGATTGCTTCACAAAATGGTCATAAAGACACTGTTGAATCGCTTATTAAATCTGATGCTAATGTAAATGATAAAAAGAATGATGGTTGGACTGCACTAATGATTGCATCACAAAATGGTCATAAAGACACTGTTGAATTACTTAGTACTTGTGGTGCTAATGTTAATGATAAAAAGAATGATGGTTGGACTGCATTAATGAGTGCATCACAAAATGGTCATAAAGACACTGTTGAGCTGCTTATTAAGTTCGGTGCTGAGGTAGATGACAAAAACAAAACAGGTTGGACCCCGTTTATAGTGGCTTCATCTTGTTGGCACAATGAAATACTTCTTATATTGATGGAAAAAAATGCAAAAATTAATGAAACTATTTCCAAACATATATCACCACTTATGACGTCATCATTATTTTTGAATGAATTCGATTTATTAAACCTGATAAAACAACTTCCTGTTGATATCA
>CAXITT010000317.1:747381-839881 GCA_964033795.1 Lymnaea stagnalis | reverse complement strand
CTGGTCCAACAATTTAGAACGCCCTTCCACTCGATCTCAGAAACATCAAGACACTGGAGTCCTTTAAAACCGATTTAAAGACACATTTATTTAGCAAACACCTTCTGGGATGATTGTCTACCATATTTTCCATTTAATGCATATTAGCTGTGTTGCTCAAGGTTGAAATGGGTTGAAAGACTTTGACAATGTATGCTTTCAATTAGTTTTTGTAGTGTTGCGTTTGTTTTAAATGTGGTAAATTATAGATTTGATTTTTGTTGACTTTGTACCGCGCTTCGAGCCTTTGGGGATGAAGCGTGTTTTTTAAATGAACTTTATTATTATTATTTACTTTTATAAATGTATTTCACATTAAGGAGATCCATCATTTTATGTGTTCGGCAGATGAGAACTATCATTTAATTTTTTGACATATGAGATCTATCATTGTATTCATTCTTGAGATGAGATGTATCACTTTAGTAGTTTGACAGAGGAAATTTATCATTTTAGTTGTTTTACAAATGATATCTATCATTTTAGTTGTTTGTTAGATAAAATCTATCATTTTATTCATTTGTCAAATGAGATCTATCATTTTAGTAGTTTGATAGATGAGATCGACCAATTAAGTTGTTTTAAAGATGAGATAATCACTTTAGTTATTTCATAGATGGAATCTAACTTTTTATTCATTTGTCAGATGAGCAAAATTCCCTCTAAGGTTTGTTGGTTCGTCTGCAAAATCATAAGGTTGTGTGCAAATTTTTACAGCATCAATTTTTTTGTGCGCACAATTTACAGCCTACAGTCACAAACACAAACTTAAGTGGAAATTAGCTGCGCGGTACTCAAAACTGCTGCGCAGCGTGCTGTAATCTCACAGACTTAAGGGGAACATTGCAGATAAGATCTATCATATTAGTAGTCTGACAGATGAGATCGATCAATTTAATTGTTTGACAGATGGTTTATATCATTTCAGTTATTTTACTGAAGAGATATATCATTTAGTTGTTTGACTAAAAAGATTTATCATATAATTCTTTAACAGATGAAATCTATCATTGTATTCATTCATCAGATACAATTTATTATTTTTGTAGTTTGACAAATGAGATTTATCATTTTAGTTATTTGACATATGAGATCTATCATTTTAAAAGTTTTACATATGAGGTCCATCATTTAATTTGTTTGGCAAATGAGATCTATCCTTTTAGTTATTTGGTGCTGTTGCTGTTGATGGTTATGACACAATGGGTGGCCGCCAAAACCCTTGTCAATGATTAAATAGACGCGGCTCTGAGAAAGCCGCCCCTAGGCGACCGTTTCGTCCCCGCTACGTCCCGACCGGCCAGCTCCATGGGCGGTGGAGAGTGGTAATTCAACACCATCTCTCCGGAGAGGAAGTAAAGCCGTCCAGACCCAACAAGAGAGTGGACCGCGGACGCTTTAAACGCAGCTTCTTCAGTCGACTGGACGTCCTTCAAGCAAGGAGGGAGGTTCCTGGCTCGCTTCGGCACGGTCTGGCGTCGGGGAGACCCGGCTTTGGCCTGTGTGGGGGAGTGCCGGGGGGGTATTATGAGTGCGAACTCGACGACCCACCGACGCCATCTCCTAAGTGACCTCATTAGTTGTTTGATAGGTGGTACTGTTGACTCTAAATGGACTCATTTATGAGCTGCTGTGTACGATTCAGCCATGTACGCCTACAGTAAAATGGTTCATCGAAATACGAGGCGAATTGCAATATCCTGGAACCCGTAATGGAGAGGAAGAGAAAAGCCTTATTTTCATATCGGGATGCATTTTGTGCTAGTACACTTTTGGCTCTCCGAACTGCAAAAAAAAATTATCACAGCTATACGTCCTGCCACAATGCCAACACTTACTGAGTAGACCTTTGCAAATTCATTCAATCGGCTTCCGACAAAAAAGATGCAAGTAGCATGTACAAGGGCGTCAAGAGGGCATATGGTCCACACACTACACAATTAGCAACACTCGAGTTCTAGACGGGTCAAATTATCCAGAACCCAAACCATCAGCTCTGGCTTTGGGTAGAGCATTATCTTGAATTATACTCAACAATGAAGGTAGTCACCGAGACCACTCTGCACAATATTCCCGTCTGGTAATTAATGAATGAACTGGATGAAAAGACAACTTTATAGGAGCACAAAAAAAGCCATTGATTACCTCGCGGATGGGAAGGCTCGAGGGATTGACGGCATCCCAGCGGAAATCCCAACTTAGAAAACATATTCTACTTCAGCTCAGCCCTTACACGAGCTCCTCTGTCTGTGTCAGGAAACAGGTCACATTCCCCAGGACATGGCTTAGGTTTAAAGACTTTTGCACGTGCTGCCCTTAAACGATTGCAGAGTCTTGTGAAAGGCATCTACCCAGAGTCACAGTGTGGCTTCAGGAGTGGACGCTCAACAATAGACATTATATTTTCGTTACGCCAAATGCAGGAGAAATTTCGTGAACAACATATGCCTCCTTATATTGCCTTCATAGAGCTGACAAAGGCATTTGACTCGGTAAGTCGGAGAAGCCTTTTTAGTATCTTGCAAAGAATGTGTTGTCCCCCACGACTGCTCACAATAATACAGTCATTTCACAAAAACATGCACAGCGCAGAAATTTTCAATGGTCTGTCTCTGAATCATTCCCATTTAACAGCGGAGTAAAACAGGGCTGTGTAAAGGCATCAACGCTCTTTTCCATTTTTTATGGTCCTACAATTTGCCTTCAGGAACTTGGAAGATGGAGTGTTGGTCCATACCAGATCTGATGGTAGGCTGTTCAATATAGCCCACTTCAATGCAAAGACCAAAGTAGAAAAAAGTGCTGATTTGTGAACTGCTGTTCGCTGACGATGCCGCCTTAATATCTTACACAGAAGAAGGTCTGCAATGTCTGGTTAATTGTCTTTCACATGCTGGTAAAGAGTGTGGACTTTCCATTAATCTAGATAAAATACATGTAATGGTGCAAGAGGCACCGTCCCCTCCAATTGTATCTATTTAGGGTCATACTCTTTCGGTTGTTGAGCATTTCATATACCTGGGATCCCATATTTCTCGTTCTCTCTCCGTTGATGAAGAGATAAATATCAGGATCGTTAAGTAGCAAAAACTATGGCTAAACGGAGTAAGCGGGTGTGGAATAACCTCAATCTAACTGATAAAACAAAAATAAGTGTCTATCAGGCATGCGTGCTTAGCACGCTCCTATATTGTAGTGAAGTGTGGACCACATACACCAGTCAGGAGCTAAAATTCAACAGCTTCCATCAATGATGTCTACGTCACATTTTATGCATTCGTTGGCAGGACAGGGTGCCTAGCGTGGAGGTCTTGGAACGTGCACACATGTATAGCTAATTCTCCTTTCTTATCAAGAGGCTCCTTCGCTGGTTGGGTCATGTATGGAGAATAGAGGAAGGACGTATCCAAAGATGCTGCTGTATGGAGAATTAGCAGAAGGTGCTAGACTTTTTGGACAGCCACGCCTCAGATGTATTGACATTTGCAAAATAAGCAGGTGGGAAGCAACTATTGAAAAAAAAACGACTGGGAGCTTATTACCGAACAACGTTCCAACTGGCAAACAGCTGTTTTTGAAAGAGTCAAAAAGGCAGAAGATACTCGAAACGAGGCCCTTGAAACAAAATGAACAGTACGAAAATCAAGGTCTTACCTGGAATCAATAGTTTCCTGCAAGAGTTGTGGCCTTGACTGATATTCTAATATTGGCCTAGTGAGCCACTCGTCAAAGTGTAGAACTACATAGCTACTCAATCGTCTCACGTAGACGGACGGGTGCAATATATTGATGAGATATATCATTTTAGTTGTTTGACATATGAGATGTATCATTCTAGTTGCTTGACAGATTGGATATATGTTTTAGTTGTTTGACAGATGAGATTATTCATTTATTTGTTTGACAGATGAGATGTATTATTTTAGTGTTTTGACAGATGAGATCAATCATTTTAGGTGTTTGACCGATGAGATCAATCATTTTAGGTGTTTGACCGATGAGATCTATGATTTTGGTTGTTTTGCAGATGAAGTCATTGACTTTTTTGCGTTCGTTCATGCCTTTTAATATTTCTGATATGGATTTATGTACTTTTCAAATACGTTATTTGTATTAATAGACCTGGTATCTTTAAAATTATGTTCATTTTTCAGATTTAATATTTTATGAACATACCAAGTATTATTTAAGAGTGTATTGTATTATTATTATTAATTTAAACAACATATTTTATGTGTGTTCTCATAGTGAAAAATCAATATATATATACATATGAATATATTTATATATACATAAATATATTTAAATTTATGACATTTTAGAGTTTTAAATTTTAGAACTTAAAAATTGATGCTTCAACAATTGAAGTCTAATTTTTTATATTTTGTTTTGCCCTGATGTTATTTTATTTTAAATGTATTTCTGATCTGTCAATTTTAATTTTATACCAAAAATGTCGCTTTTCTCATTTCTACTACTTTGAACGAACACATGCTAACTATTTTTTAAATTTATTAATTTTAAAATTGTATGTAATGCACTTTAGAGTTTTTAATCGAAACACATTAAAACTGAATTATTTTAACAAATGATTAAATCCAATGTATGGGGAATTTAAGGGATTTATTAAATTAATGTCAACATTATCGCCATGGCATCAAAGCTGTTTACTGAATAGGCAGAGTCAAATACATTTAAATTAATGTCAACATTATCGTCATCTCATCAAAGCTGTTTACTGAATAGGCAGAGTCAAATACATTTAAATTAATGTCCACATTATCGTCATCTCATCAAAGCTGTTTACTGAATAGGCAGAGTCAAATACATTTAAATTAATGTCAACATTATCGTCATTTCATCAAAGCTGTTTACTGAATAGGCAGAGTGAAATACATTTAAATTAATGTCAACATTATCGTCATCTCATCAAAGCTGTTTACTGAATAGGCAGAGTCAAATACATTTAAATTAATGTCAACATTATCGTCATCTCATCAAAGCTGTTTACTGAATAGGCAGAGGGAAATACATTTATAAAAAGAACGATAAAAATAATGTGTATAAAGAAAGAAATAATAGTTGCATAAAATTAAAATAGAACATTACATGAAAACATCATTCACATCATGTTGCTTTTTTTTTAGTAACTTGCTGTACACATTCTTAGTTGACAAAGCGCTCCCCAAAAAACACGACGCAACCTCAAACTATCATCACAACTATATTTTTATTGTTCGTCCGTCGAAGTCGACAAGGACCATCGAATCATCCGGTTAAGGGCGGGCGGGGGGAGGGTGGGATTACGGTGAGCTCTTAGGTGGCTTGTTAGACCGATCCTTGCTCGGAATAATCTATGACACCGTGGGCATGGAATAGTTGCTTCAGACGATGACCTAATGTTGCTCTTTCGGACAAGCCTGCGTGTCTCAGCTGTGGTTATTCTCTTAGCTTCATGGGATTTAGCCCCCTTCTTGACAGCAGCTCTCCATCTGGCTCTGTCCTGGGCTGTCTGCACCCATTGAGTAGGGTTTATGCTGAAGGCCTTTAGTGCCACTTTCAGTGAGTCTTTGTAACGCTTTCTTTGGCCTCCTTGGGAGCGCTTGCCTATCGTGAGTTCTCCAAAGAATATTTGTTTCGGGAGCCGGTGGTCTGCCATACGGACTACGTGTCCCATCCAACGGAGCTGAGACTGCATCAGAGTGGTGAAGATACTAGGTAGGTTCGCTCTAGCGAGGACCTCGGTGTCGGGGACTTTGTCTTGCCACCTGATGTCGAGGAGTTTCCTGAGGCAGGTAGTGTGAAAATGATTCAGTTTCTTGGCGTGACACTGGTAGACAGTCCACGTTTCACATCCATAAAGCAGTGACGGGAGGACTGCTGCGCTATAGACCTTGAGCTTTGTTTCTCGACTGATACCTCTCCTGTCCCAAAGAGTGCTGCGGAGCCTGCCAAATAGGGCACTAGCTTTTGCGAGTCTGCCATTCATTTCATCATCCATGACGACAGAATTAGAGAGGGTGCTGCCCAAGTAAGTAAATTTATCCACCGGTTGAGACGCTGTCCACTAATGATGATGTTGGTTTCAACGCAGGGCTTACTTGGAGCTGGCTAATACATCACCTCAGTCTTCTTTGTTTTGCTTGTGAGGCCAAAGTTATTGCAGGCATCTGAAAAGATATCAACGCTGTGTTGCATGACGGCTTCTGATGGAGCATTGAGTGCACAATCGTCTGCAAACAGAAGCTCGTTGATTGTGGTATGTTTGACCTTGGTTTTAGCTTGAATCACAACTATATAAATCATGTTAGTAATATGTCGTGTTAACAAAGGCTCCCTATTTTACATGGGAATAACATTATTGTAAATAACGTAAACTCTATC
The DNA here is from genome assembly GCA_964033795.1 of Lymnaea stagnalis. NCBI lineage: Eukaryota > Metazoa > Mollusca > Gastropoda > Lymnaeidae > Lymnaea > Lymnaea stagnalis. The sequence goes on along the minus strand of CAXITT010000317.1, from coordinate 833,458 downwards.
AACTACTAAAGATGACATTCTGCGGTAACAAAATGGTGATAATATAATCTCATAGGGTCTAAACAACTAAACAGTAAAATCAGGTTATGGTGAAACATCGGTTATTGATATATCCATAAAATGTATGTCAAGTAATGGTCTCCAAAATATAATATAAATAATGTGTTGAACAAGAAGGACGCAATTTAGGTTTTCTCAGTTATTGTAAGTATGGATCTGTATAGTATTATGTGTTAAGAAAATAGTTGCCATATGTTTGAGTCAATGTGTTGTAAAATCACATTATCTGTTAACAATTATTATATTAAATAAATAGTAATATCAAGTTACTATGAAATAAATGATTGATACATGCATTGTCACGTGTTGAACATAGGTGGACGCAAAAAAGTTTTTTTCGATTGTTATAAGTAATGACCTGTACGATATTGGATGCTAATTAAATACACATTTTGACATATATGTTTTAGTAATCGTGTGATCATATCTCCTGGTGACAAATGTGATGTAATACAACCTTATAGATTCTTTAACAAGAAGCAATAAATATCAGGTGATAATGAGAAATTCATTATTGATAAATAAATAGATTTGTGTCATGTAAGACTTTCCTAATATTGTGTTCAAAAGAGTGTGGCGTAAGTCATGTTTAATTCAAAATAATATATGTTACAATTCGCAGTTCAAATGTCTTTGGGGTCGTCCATTAAGTACGTCAATAATTTTAAGCAATTTTTTACCCCCTCTTCCCCCTCTGTCAACAGCCTTCAAACTTTCAATGACCCCTCCCCCCAAATTTAATTATGTCAACATGTTCTTAACACCCCCACCCCTTACAAAAATAAAGATAAAAGCAATTAATGTATAAATAAATTTATAAATACATTTTACTTTGTTCTGATCTATTTTAATGACAATAAAATTGTAGGAAAAAATTTCATTTCATCTTTATTTTGTCAATCAACAAGTTTGAAAGTTTTTAAACTTAATTTTATAAGGCAAAATCAATTGAAAGGTTGTTAAAGACTAAATATTATTGTTTGTGGTATAAATATGATTACTGTCAGCTGACAATAATTGTCTATAATTATTATAGTATAGTTATTAGCTGTAATATCTTCCCAAGGAGTTGGCATGTTTGCTCTATCGTAACAATTGGCATCAAGGACATCATTTAGGTAGGGAAGGGGGCATTTGACCTCAACCCTTAATTTGCAGGTTTTATTAAAATGCTATGTACTGTGTCCCCTTCAGTAACAAACAACTTAACAAACACTTGAAACAGAACATGAAATGACGTCCCTGATAGGCATAGTCTAAAAGCCGCTGATTGATCATTTTCATCTTGCGTCACTGACATTAAACACAATGCAACATCATCCTCATCTGACCATTCAGCGATTAAAATAGAAGCATTGTCAGTAGGAGCAATAATTGCAATACGCTCTCTCTATAATCCTTGCCACTACTCGCATTGATCGAATTCGTTTTTGTTGAAGAGCAGGTGCTAATTTCGTAACCTCCAGAGGGCATTGTCAGTTTTTTTAAACATGCTTTTTCAACATGACTTGTGATACAAAATAGATGTTACAGTTTTTGCAAATCCGTTCAACCAGCGATGTTATTATTGTTACATTCACCTAATTCCCAAAATATCGTATTCCTACTCTAACAATATTATTTATCTTGACTGCACATAACACTTAAACCGTGTCCTTGTTCCATACGAACAACAAAATCTACAAGTGAAGATAGGCCAACTTTTGACTTCCATTGCGCTAACAAAGTGTGCTAACATTCTTACCAGCCATATGCAGTGCACAGACACATGTTAAATAAATATTATATGGTTAAAAGCCAAAACATTATATGACTATTTACACTAATATCATTTTTTTAAAATTATATAATAACCAGTCAATTTTCAAGATTACACTTTTAATAGTGAAAACATGATTGTTGACGTCAACTAATCTAAAACCCCTCCACCCCCCCCCCTTGTCGAAGACTGTCAAACATTTCCAAACCTCCTGACCCCCTGTTTTGTTGACGTAATCAATGGATGCCCCTTTGATATTTGTCTAAATCCTCATTGCTTTTGTATCTAGATTTAACTATTTGTATTATGTTATTTGATTGTATATCTGATTTAGTATTATATATTTGATTTGTTCGATATATTATCAGATAATTTAATTTCTTTGGCATAAAATTGTGGTGTGTGATTCCACGACTGTAAACAGCAAGAAACAACAGGTTAAACACATACCGGATGTTCTGACCAATAAGACGACCATTTATTGAACCTTTGAAAATATTTTGAACTTTCGGGGGTCGTCTTATTATCTGGTCTACGGCGTGTTGAAAGTTTAGGCACAGGCGCCCTCTAGTTCCAGTTTGGTTTGAAAGCTTAGAAAACAAACAGCATGGCAGCTGTCATGGGTTTATTGTCTTATCCACCCTTTTAGATTTAGATTTAATTAAGAAAAGTTTTTTTTCCACTAGCCTTGTTTTATGTTGACATGTTTGATGACCAACAGCAATTTGTTGATAAGTGACTATTTTCCTGCTAACTCCCTGCATGTCGTGAGCAATTGCCTTATAATTAACATACTGAAATCTTTGTTTTGTTTGGTGTCCTTAGATTTATAAGGTAAGTAAAGCCCAAACCCTATATTCTAACAGGAAAATTAAGGGGTTGCCTCATACGCCTAGTCGTCTTATACGCCGGGAACTACGGTATTTTAAGTCAAATTAATGTGTAATTAAGTCGTCTTTAAAAAATTACGTCATCCCTAATAATTTTCTTTAAATTCTGTGTTAAATAAAAAGAAATAAAAAGATATGATCTTGCGTTATATTTTTATCTCATAGTCTTGTGTAAGAAGAAAATATGTATGTGTCTAAGAATATTAACGAAATAATATCTGTAGTTTTAGCGTGTTTTTCTAAATATATGCAATTATACAAACAAATTTTATAACTAATAGTTATATTAAATAGTTACATCTAATTGAAAATCTAAAATTGTTATAACTAAATTTTACAAATATTTAATTAAACTTAAAAATATAACAAAACATTACAAATATTCATTTGTTTAATTAATTAAAATATGTGATTTTGTTTAGACGAATATACATTTTGAATTTGCTTAAACTTTTTGTAAACAATTTTTTTATGGAAAAAAAATAATTAAATTTCATATTTTCAACGATGTTTTCAAACAGATTGAAATGTCATTAAATTTGATTGGGTATGTGCACCCTCTTGTGTTGGTAGTCGCTATCAACATGATGTACACTACTTATGCCAACACAGCGGTAGAATAAAATGTTCAGCCAAGTTAATGTGAAAATTGTTACATATTGTATGTGTTAATCTTTCAATTCATAGTTTTATTAAAATATATCTCACACAAAGTAAATCATAAATTACGTGTAAATCTTTAGTCGAGAAATATGTTGATTTTTGGGAAGCCATTGAATCAATTTTTTATTCACATAGCCATGCAGATCCCAACAGTATTTTTTTTTAAACTGTGTGTGTAGAAAGTGGGGGTGTGTGATTCAGATAATTAGTTTTGTAAATCAGTAAACAAATAAATCTTTGCACATTCGAATAAGAGGCTGACTTTAGTGCTCATTTAGGGATCTATATTTTACAAAGGCATTTTATCAGCTTTAAAATGAAGCTGGTCCAGACAATTCAAATTGACAAATTTATTGGAATGACCCACATTTAAGGCATATATGTATACATAGATAGTGAAGTAATCAATATTTGATTGATAAAGATATTGCATTAATCAATATTTATGGGATAAATATATATTGGAATAGTCAATATGTAAGGAATATAGCTATTGGAATATTCAATATCTAATGGATATCGATTTCGGAAACATCAAAATTTTAAGGATACATACATATATATATATATATATATATATATATATATATATATATATATATATATATATATATATATATATATATATATATATATATATATATATATATATATATATATATATATATATATATATATATATGTGATAAATATATATTGGAAAAGTAAATATGTAAGGAATATAGCTATTGAAATATTCAATATATAATGTATATCGATTTCGGAAACATCAAAAATTTAAGGATACATATATATATATATATATATATATATATATATATATATATTGGTATAATCAATATTTAAGGGATATATATATATATATATTGAAATTTTCAATGTTTAAAGGATATAGATAGTGGAATACTCAAAATTCAAGGGATATAGATATATGAATAATTAATATTTAAGGGATATAGATACTTCAACAGATGAAACAGTTAAATATTAATTTTCGAAATTTGAAATTGAATTTTTAATTTTGTAGATGAAAATCATTACACATATTCTATAGAAACTATTTTTTTCTCTTTAAATTAAAAGTCTATTTAGAGCATTTGTAAACAGAGGAGATTCAGCTTCATATTACACAATGGGCTGACCCTAACACAATGGCTTACTTTCATATTCCACATTGTTTTATTATCACATGATGGCTTACATTCCCAAGTGTATGACTGTTTGTTGATATCATTTAAGTTATAAGTGGTGCCTAAGGTTAAATGTCTCCTCTCAGTATGTTTTAGATTGAATGTCGTGATAATTCTCCTTGAGAATTTTGTCAAACAAAATTAAAATATTCATCACATGTTTTTAATACACCAGTTCTATCAACTTCCAGAAGATGTGACGATAAAATAAAGTCATGGATGAGGCAGTTAAAGGCATTAGGACATTGAACTAGGTGACCAGGCTAGTTGTCTGTCCATGGCATTACATATTTATTTGGTGACATTATCTATTATTCTATATCGAAATAAGGTTAGATTTGCATTCAAATTTGACATTAACGCAGTGAAATGATCAGTAAAATATTAAATACTAGAATAAATCACATGATGTTATCCGGATAATAATGGTAGATCATTTGCGATATTTTCTAACTGCTATTGCAAAAACTTATCACAACTCATAATTTTAAAAATTTAAAGATAGTCAAGTTTCAAACATAATTAAGTTTTGAGAAGTATTTATCTGCAATACATTATAGGCCTATCTTACTCCCTTTCACGCTATTAAACTACTTCCTCCCCCCCTCTCTAAACATGACCTTAAATTACACAGTCTAAATTATCACTAAGTATATCACTTTTGTCACTAAAGAAGGTAGTTGAGAGAAAATTACTACGTTAGAGATATAATTTAGATTTAACCCTTTTCGTGCACTTGAATAACAACTTTTTTCTGTAAAATTTGTTTAAAAAACTCACCTTAAATTTACACCAAAAAATCTATATATGATAAAAAAAATATATTTTATACTCTAGGAATGCGATATATATTGATATGTTCAACAAAAATGTAAACATATTTTTTTGCCTTTTTAAAAAAAAAATAATATTTTATCAGAAAATCGTGAAACAAAGAATTCTTTTATCTAAAGAAGAATCACACAAACTTTTTTCATTGTCTATAACAGATTAGAGTGTTGTTGTTTTTTAAACTTAAATGGTTAATCTCATAAAATACACATCTCTTTACTTTTTGCAAAGTGAAAACAAAAATATTTTGTAAGTTTTTGAAAGTAAATTATTATTATATTAAATATTAACACATCTCTATTTTTCAAAATAAATTTTTCAAGTGTGCGGAATGATTGGGTATTGATAGTCATGGGTACTCTTATATAAATGTACCCACCTTTTGATGACGTCATGGGTACTCTTATATAAATGTACCAACCTTTGGATGACGTCATGGGTATACTTATATAAATGTACCCAAGATTTGTTAAAGCCATTGATTTTCTTAATTGGTAAACGTATGTATATTTCTTACCAGTGAATGTTCCATCTCTTTTTTCACATATGTAATGCCATGGGAGTTACATTGTCATTCACATAAAAAGGTAGACATCTTATTTCCTACCTCCGACATGTATTTACCCAAGAGAATAATTATTTATCAAAATCATTCCTTAATTTTGAGATTTACCTTGTGGGGCCTTAAGTAAAATGAACATACACATATTTGTAAAAAGGCCATGTAAAATCTCTTTTTTTACAAATGTAATACCATAGGATTTAAATATATTGTCATCCATGTGAAAATGTACACATTCTATTTCCTACCTCCGAAATGTATGTACCCAAGAAGGGTAATTATTATAAACTGTATTCCTTCATTTTGGGACGTATCTTGTGTTGCCTGGGGCAAAGTAAGTAACCCCTCCCCCACCCAGATTTACATCAATTTAGAAAAATCTTCCACCAGAATGTAGTCCCTTTAATATCCAAACTAAAATAATGTTCAATTCATACGGTTCGTTCTTTTTTGTTTTAGTTATAAGTGGATTAGTCAATGCTAATTTGGCTATGGAGTTGCGCTGCACTGTTTGACTTAAACCGCATTTTCTTTTAGCAATATATATTTAAAAGTTAGTTTTTACTACGTTAGAATTTTAATAAAGATATATTTTTGGGGAAAAAAGGCAAACATTTTAAATGTTTAAATATACACAGCTGAAATGTGTGTGTGTGTGTTTTATTAACAATTTAAAAAGCAATTAAATGTATTTATTAATTTTGCTTTTAAGAAGAGAAAAAACATGATCAGTTTTGTCACGCGCGGTTAATAAATTTAAAGACACCTAAAAGTTGTGGAGAAATAAGCTATTTGCACTATGACGTCATTTGCATGATTATTTATAAGAAATTAATTTAAAATTGTATTACGCAATATTAACAACAGACTAAACGACGCACTGAAAGTATTTGGAAAATGTCGTTTGAAGTTATACATGATTTTCTATTTCTTTTTAAATAGAGCAACAATTAAAATAACCCACTTATATTTATAATGGTGAATGTTTACACAAGAAAACACATTTGAGCAACATCTTCCTAGAGAGAATTATGTCAGATGCTCTGGAAGCGCATGAAGGAACAGTCAGAATTGGTGGCAGAACAATCACCAACCTACGCTTTGCGGACGACATAGAAGTGCTGGCTGGGAACGAAGAAGAGCTAGCCGACCTGGTAAAGCGTCTCGACAAGATCTCTTCTAATGCTAATCAGTGCTGAAAAGACAAAACTGATGAAAAATAATACCGCAGGCATCACCACTGAAGTTAAGGTCGGGGAGGAAAGACTAGAGACTATAGGCCGCCTCAAATACCTAGGAGTAATAGTTTCAGAAGAAGGCTCCAAGCCCGAACTGATGTCCAGGATTGCGCAGGCTAGAACAGCACTAAAGAGGTTCAAGAATATATGGCATGACAAAAAATAGCCCCCAGTTCAAAATCAGGCTAATTCGCCCATTAGTCCTCTCAATTGTCCTGTATGCTTGCGAATCTTGGACATTAACAGCTGATCTTTAAAGGAAAATAAAGGCGATGGAGATGAGATGCTTCAGAAGCATTTTTTGCATCTGCTAATTTGAGAGTACGATGACCTATTGGTGACTGTGAAAAAACGCAAACTACAATGGTACGGCCACGTAACAAGGAAACAAGGGCTTGCCAAAGAAATATTGCAGGGCACCACAAGAGGAGGGAGAAGAAGAGGAAGACGACGAAAAAAATGGGAGGATAACATCAAAGAGTGGACAGGACTAACACTGTGCGATGCTGTGCGTAGTGCAGAAGACAGAGACGAATGGAGGAGGATAGTTCACATGTCATCTGTGGCGCCCCAACGGTCCAAGGACTAAGGAACATGATGATGATGATGATGAATGACATCATGGCATTTAAAAAAAATTAAAGTACACATAATATATAAGAACGAGTTATGGTGGCATAAGCCTAAAGAAACGTAAAGATTTATATAAGAATACGAAAGTATCTAAAACAAGATTGTTTTTTTTTTAAGAATACGAACGTAAACAAATAATCATAAATATTTATTTAATTATTTTACGGAAATCGATTAAATTTATATGCGCAAAAAAAACAACACAAAATGACTATTATTTTAGTAAAATTGTAAGTAATATTATTATAATTTACAAATATATTTAAAGTAAGAACTTAGGAACTATTGTAAGCATTTCATCTGAAATTATGAACACACAATTTAATCTAAGAAATATGATCTATGAATTACATCGCAATCACATTTATCGGGAAAACCCAAAAAATCGGTTGTTTTCAGTGCGTTTTTAGTGCGTTGTTAGTATTGCAATAAAATTAATTCTTTTAAATATATACGCAAATGACATCACTGCACGAATCGTCTATGTTAACCAATACACTTAAAGTCTTTGATTTAATATCGACGCGTGACAAATGTATTCCCCCCTTCTTAAAAGTACAATTAATACATTTAATTGATAACTTTTAAAATGGTTATAGAAAACACAATTTAGCTTTGTATTTTAACATTACCTTTTTTAATTCCAAAACTATAATTTTAGTAATTTATAACGCAATAAAAATTTAACCTTTCAATATACTTGTAATAAAAAAGGTGTTGATGTCAATCAATGCAGAGAAACTCCATAGTCACATTATTAAACAACCTATTTATAACTCATCCAAATAAGAACAAATCATATGAAGTGCACATTGTTAATTTTGGTATGAAAGTTAATACAACCCACATGAATATGTTTTTGATTTTATTTAAATCTGGAAGGTGCGCTGGTCATTTTTGCCCCAGGCAGCACAAGATACGTCTAAACATAAGGAATGAATTTGATAAGTAATTACCCTTCTTGGAAACATACATATCGGAGGTGGGGAATAGTATCTGTACATTTTTGCGTATATTAAAATATTATATTTGTGAAATAAGGGATGTTACATTCTCTTTTTACAAAGAAACATATTTTACTAATTTAGAAAATCAATGTCTTTAGCAAAACGTTAGTACAATTTTAAAGTATATTCATCAATATCAAACCCATTCATTTTACACATTTGAAATTATAATTTTGAAACAATCAGATGGGTTAATATTTTAATTTTAAAAAATGAAAATATATTTTTGATTTTACTTTGCGAAAAGTTTCGTTTGTCTTTGTTTATGAGATTAACAATTAAGAAATAAGAATTCTTTGTTTTAGGATTTTCTGATAATGCATTAATTTAAAAAAAAAAAAGGCAAAGATGTGTTTAAATTTTGTTATGAAGATAGAAATGTATCAATTTCCTTAATATAAAATATTTTTATTTCATACATAGAGTTTTTGGTTGTACATTTAAGATTATATTTTAAAGATTTTTTAGAGAAAAAAAAGTTATAATTCAATGGGAACGAAAAGGGGAAAATCTAAAGTAATTCTTTAACGTAGAAATCATCCCTCAATAAACGTATTTAGTGACAAAGATGATCTAATTAGTGATAATTTACATTGGGTAATTAAAGGTCATGTTTAGAGGGTAAAATGTTGTTTAGGGGCGTGAAAGAGAGTAGGGTAGGCGAATTATATGTAGCAGATAAATACTTCTCAAAACTTAATGATGTTAGAAACATAAATATCATTTTATAAATACTTCTTTTTATGTCAGGAATTGTAATGAGGTTTTCCAATAGAAGTTAGAAAATATCGCAACAGACCTACCATTGTTATGCCTATAACATCCGGGCATTTATTCTAGTTTGAAAGATTATAATATTTTAAAAAATACAGAGAGGTGTGTTGAAAAATGTTTTTCATCTCATTATGAAACTGAAAATGCTTTAATTGAAAAATAAAACAAAGCTTTATGAACTTTATGATAAATTAATTGATTAAATGTCTATCTAAATTAGATTTATAACAGAGGCATAATTATAATCATTTTGAAAGTGATTAAACGTTTCCAAATAGTCTTTACAGGAATTTATAATTTTCTTTAAGATCTCACTAATCTCATGCATTATAATATTATCAAAATGTTTTGCTGGGGGGCTATATTGTCAATACATTAACTAAGTTTGATATAAGGGCGGACAATCTAACTTAAAGCAAGACAATGAATAACCGGAGTCAGTTGCTATTCTAAGATAAAGTCAAGGTAGAGATTCCATGTTTATTGGATGGGTGACGACAATGACCAACCTTAATTGCTCATTTAAGAGAAGGAAAAACTATATAGCCCTTGGGTAAAGGCTATTTAAAGATATATGATCAGCATTTGTCAGTTGCTCATCTAAGAAGAAGACAAGCTACATATACCTTGGTTAGAGGTTGATTTAAGATACATGATCAGCCTTTGTCAGTTGCTCATCTAAGAGAAGAACAAGCCTTCAGATACCATTTTAATAGGTTGAGTAATTCTGATTAGATGTTGTCACATTGTATGTCATGTGGCAGTCTATAAATGTTCTCTTTAATAACTAGATCTAGGGAACGTTGAAATCCTCTGATTGGGACACAGTTTTACATTCTGGTAACATTCCTCACAGATTAAACCATTACAGTGAAATCAAACAGTCGTCTCCACTCTCTCAAACATACAATTATAAAAATTATGTTCATAATTTGCACTTGATTATAACCTTTTTTACACTTGATGAATGCGTCTTATTATCTTCACAATAACAAAACAAATGGACTTTAAAAACAAGATACAGAGATGAAGTGAAAAAGTATATATGTACACCGCACTTTGGTCTCATTAATTCTTGTGTTAATTTACACATGCAGATTTATAGTTTGATAGATGTCCTATTTGAGATGGTCTATATTACGCACTATATTTACTTCATTTAACGTCTGAGATCAATTGACTTAAGACATGTTACGACGACGTAAATAAAGTAGACAATGGAAGCACACAATCAATTACATCTTCAATGCCACAGTTAAAACAGTAAAATTAAACAGCAACTAATATAGAGTGATAAAAATTACATAAAATAACACATAAGCCATAATGAAACAAAATAGTTTTTTTATCATAAGAAATTACATTGTTCACATTTAAAAGTTGTAAGGTGTCATTGGTTAAATGATCTTTGAATATAAATATGCCTCTAACTTGGACTACACATCCAAAAATTATAGCTCCTGATATTTGTCATTGACTCCATTGACACACACTAGGGCAACTATATTATTATATAGTATTGTCTCCAAAGATATACTATGATATATATTATAATAAGTAGTATCGTATCAATTGATACAGTAGGACACAAGTTCTAGTAAGCGGTATTGTCTCATCTACTACCGTATCGTTAGACATTTGATTCGATTTCAAAACTATTCGTTTGGGACTTAAAAGAAAACATTCTCACTTTCGTGAATATGACACAAGTTCAGGTGAGTGCATGGTGATGTGAACCAGATTTAGGAGCGTGTATGTATGTTATGAAAAGTTCTTCATCGTGAGAACATTGTAGAGGTCAAGTTCGTGGGGCCTGATCGTGGGGTCAGTTCATGGGGTTAGATGGTAATGTCGGATTGTGGAGTCATATGGTGGGGTCAGATGGCGGGGTCATATGGTGGGATCAGATCGTGGTGATAGATCGTGGGGTCAGTTCATGGGCTCAGTATTTGGGGTCAGTACTTGGGGTCTGTACAAGGGGTCATTTCGTTCGTCGAGGGTGGAGTCAAATTCAGGAGCAAACCTGGGTTTCAGAAATCTTTACTACATATTTGTCTTAAACAATGCAAACTACACAAAAATAAACTAACTTTTCTAAGCCAGCATATTTACTCAAATGTTTTGTTCTTGATCAGTGTTTCTCAAACTTGTCGCTATCGCCCATCTTGGGATGTGGTAGTGGGCGTTGGGGTGGGAGGATTTTAATAGTTTGAGAGATTTAGGGGATGATGGTTACTCAAAAAAGGTCGTGTTTGGATCCTTTTCGTTTTAAAGATAAAATTATTCTATTGAAAGATTTGCATTACAGACCGCCAGAATTTTGGCTTCGGTTTCGTCGCCAAAAGTTGCTTGGGCTTTTTTGTTTGGGTCGAAAATAACTGAGTGCTGCCATATTCTTTGCATTGCCCCTTACTTTGGAAGGGTACCAGAGGGGGTTGAAAATACGAAGTGGCTATTAGGACACGGTTACCAGATGTTGAAGGTAGGGATTAAAAAATATTACAAATATTATTGGTGGGTTAGTTAGATAAAATTTGGTAAGGAATGAAATATAATTCAAAGGACTGTATGTTTGTACACTTATTCTTCTTCTTCTTCTATATCTTAAGGGCCCAAGATCAATTTATTGATCATTTTGGCTCCTATGCATGTAGATGGTATTTGAAATGTTTCTGTTACTGGTGTTGATGAGGAAATCATGCACTAAATCTTCAATTTAAGTAAAATAAACTACCACAAATGACAACAGAATAGTCATAATGGGCCCGCTGACGCATCGCAGCTATTCGGACCCGGGTCCGTTTGGACTAAAGGCTACTCGGATTTCATATGTTGTACTTTATTTTATTAAGCTGAAAAATTAAGTTTATAAACATATAGTCCAATTCTCTTTCATTTGATACCAAATTTGGGTAGCGCTGGTGACATTGGTACAAAGAGAATGATGTACAGTGCCATCTGGTAGGGCTGGTGACATTTTTGCAAAAAGAATGATGTAGAGCACCATCTGGTAGCGCTGGTAACGCTGCTACATAGAGAATGGTGTACAGTGCCATCTGGTAGCGCTAATGACATTGCTTAATGAAATATGATGCACAGCGCCATCTGTTAGCGCTGATTACATCGCTACATAGAGAATGATGGACAGCGCCATCTGGCAGCGCGGGTGACATTGTTATAAAGATAATGATGTATTTTGATGATTTCTATCTATGTGTTTATTACTGTATAGCATTTTTATGGTCCCTTACCCATTTCTTTTGGATAAATCAACATGCATCCATCATTACATTCATTATAAATTATAAGCAGGGGCGGGATTTCAGGTTTTACAAGGCAGGGTGGGGAGGGGGTGGGGGGCGAAGCCAAAACTTGTTTCGGCTTGTTAAGTTGTTCAATACTGAAGGCGCAAAAATACATCACATCGACATAAAACCTCCAAATTCAGGGGGGGGGGATTTGCCCCACCCTGCCCTACTCAAATGACATCCCTGTTTAAGTTAGTGCCTCCTATGTAATGTCTTCCCCTTCTAAACTGTCTATTCATCATGTTGCACTCTGCCTTGTAATTGTGTCCAACCTTCTAGTCCTCATGTTCCCCGTATTAGTTTAAATTGAATTGAATACTTTTATATCGCACATGTCAATGATAAATAACTTGCTCACCACACTCTGATGCACGGACGCCCACACTCTGATGCATGGGCGCCAAAACTCTGATACACGGGCGCCCACACTCTGATGCATGGGCGCCCACATTCTGATGCACGGACGCCCACATTCTGATGCACGGGCGCCCACACTCTGATGCACGGGTGCCCACACTCTCATGCACGGGCGCCCACACTCTGATGTACGAGCGCCCACACTCTGATGCACGGGCGCACACACTCTGATGCTTTTAAATCTGTTTAAAGAAAAACGTCTTAAAATGTTTCTCAAATGGCTTTTTAACATTTTCAATGGATCTCAAAGTTTGAGACAAATTGTTCCATCATTTAGGCACTATAGCTTTAAAAGGGCGCACTCCGTACCACTTCCTTCTCTGTATATCCACACCGGGAACAATAAGCAAGTCTGTGTTGAAGAGAACATGTTCTCTATGGATCCATGTTTAGAAATCAGTTTTTGAAGATATTCAGGTGCAGAGTCTTCTATACAACTATATGCCATGGACGGAATTGTGCGGGCTATGAGCTCACCCACTGGAAGCTTGGGGAAATCTTTTTAAAACTTTAAGGCTCGGTTGATGTGGTCAGTTTGTTGTTATACCACGCTACAATGCGTTCTGCAGTATTTTGTAGCTTCTACATTTCAATTTCTCACAAATCACTCAGACTCACAAATTCAAACACACAAACTATAGATCAACTGTTTCTGCTCAATATACTCCACAATTGCTATTGATACAGTGAAATTTGTAAATTTAGAAGATTTAGAAAATGTATCCATTTCACAGCTCTATACGTAAAAGCCACTACCCACTGGCTGATGACAGTGTCTCTTAAACAACAAGCGAATTTAAAGTTTTGCATTATGATTACTACTAAGCCTAGTTAAACTAAGACTTTTTTAAAAAATCAGCTTTTCCTATTCAATATGACAGAAACACGATTCATATTATTGTTAATGATCAATTGGCACACCAATTAGTTTTGAAACATTGTTATTTTCAATAAATGAAAGAACTCCTATTTAACATTCATAGTTTACATGTCACCAGTGGTGGCTTTTGACTTAGTTGTCAGTAAATGAATGAAATCCTACCTTAAATTAATAGTTAACATACCACCAGCAGGGATCGCAAAAGCCGGCCCTTTTGGCAAAACCGGTATTTTCGAGATTGAAGATTACGAATACCGGAATCCTTGTATTCTCGATATGTTCGATATTAAGACAATTTTAGTCGGTATTTGAGATTAGAGATAATGATTTATCAGGGCCGGCGCTAGGAGGGTGCGGGTCTTGGGCAAATTAAATTTTGCGGGGCCGTCGACGTTATATATTCCGCCGATAGGATATTAAGATACGTTATAGACATTTGACTATCCAATAACCCCGAATATTGTTTTGAACTGTTTAGGAAGTCTTAGTTATGATATAAATATACTACGGCAACGTGCGGCCCACTTCACCCCCCCCTTGCGCCGGCCCTGGATTTATCAATGAAATAAAAACATTAAAAAAAAATAATATTTTGATTTTTAATAAGCTTTTAACAATAACACAAATGTTTACATTAAGACTTTAATAAAACGAACAAAATTAATATTTTTTAAATTTAAATAGTTTTATTAATCAAATATTATAATAATTGGTGTGGTTTTAATCTTCGGTCAAATTTAAATAATGAAATCGTAAATATGACAAAGTGTATAATGTTTGGTTACTTAACTTTGACCGCAAATGGTTCCAAAAATAGTCCGATGAAGAGAACACCCGCTCTGACCCCACACTGGCCGGAGGAAGGAATTTTAGCCTATCATACGCAATTTTTAGATATTTCCCTCTTGAACCGAAATTCTCAAATAAAGCGATTTCTATTTTTACCCAGGCATCAATGTCTCCAACCGTTGGTCTGGAAGTATTATCCTGAGCCTGAAGTTTCTTTTGTATTTCATATTCAAATTGTCTCTTAAGTGGCAGTGTGTCTTCAAGTTCATTATGCTCAGATCCTAGCTGCTCAATTTCATTGTTCGGAGATATTTCCAACGAAGAATCGTCTGTCTAACAAAGTTTTTAAATATCCACGATATGTTTTCGCATGTTGTCGCACTCATGCCTCATACATGCGTCCAGGTAGTCACAGTAGCGTGCAGACTTTAAATGAGAGTAAAGGCCTAAAGTAGTACCTCTAAAGATAATAAGTATCATCTTGTCAAATCTATTACATTTAGATGAGAGATTTTAGCTTTTAAGAACTATTTCCAAACTAATCCCTTTTTTCCGATAGTTTCATATGCTATTCAAATTTAGGTTTATTTTTTTCAGGGCCCCCCATTTCTTTCTATCAACCTGAAGGGAAAATACATCATTTAACAAAAAATTATTAATTCACTCCAATTGGTTTGAGGTGTAAAACTATTTTTAAAATGTTTTAATGTTTGGCTAGGTACGGTAAAGACAAATTGGGACATTCAGGCTGTGACAAAATAGCTAGAAAATCCTTCATGACATGAATTTAAATTATTAATATTGATATCACAAAATAGAAGTAACGTAATTTTTCCGTGTCTTAAACTTAAGGTCTTTGATTATCATTGTACGGATTTACTCATATTTTTAAATATGTAGTTTTTTTGGGTATAATTAAAAGAAATCAAGGAATCAAACATTTTTGTTGTTAAAAGTTGAACCAGTCATTTGAGTGCGACGTGTTATTATTTCCATACAAACTCTAAATGGAAGTCGAAATTCGAACTTTATTCGACAATATCAATCACATATTGGTCAATAATATGAAAACATTTACTTTCCAATCCTATACCTTCACTTTGAACTTGAAACACGTGGTGTGATGGATTTGCACATCTCATAACTTATTGATATCTCTTGCTTTAACTACGACGTGTAACCTTAGAAAAACGATTTTAAAAAATTGAATAAGAAATCCCGGGATTATCCAAAATCCCAGTTTTCGTAAATCCAATCCCGGTTTCTTCGAGCATAAATTATGGTCCGGTATTCCGGTATCTCGGGATCCCAGATTGCGACCTCTAATCACCAGTGGTGGCTCTAGAGTTAAATGTCAGTCAATGAAGGAACTCTTAAAAAATATTCATAGATACATGTCACGAGTGATGTCCTTTAGTACATTGTTTCTGCTCGCAGTGGGATCATAATTCCGTGTGAGATCCCTATTCGGGTGGGATCCCGTATCCCAGTGGGTTCCCGATCCCGATGGGTTCCTGATAAAATGTATTTTCTATGTAATTTTGAGAATATTAAAAATTCTACAACGAAGTGCCATAACTCTATTCATTTGTGTTAACGTTAAAAGGGGTGCCATTTCATAAGGTTCCGTTTAGATACGACTCAGGTAGATGTTGTTATGCAATCATTCAAAGAAATAATGGGGTTAAACCTTAAAGTTTGTCACATTAAAATATGATAAATGTCAAAAAACTTATTTTCTTTTTTTTAAATATTCAAACTTTCTAGAAAACTCTAGATCGGCCATGAATGGATTAAAGTTTGTTAAATTTAAATCTACTGATATTATAAAATTATATATAAAGGGTGTTGCTACTACTAACATTAGTTCACATTGAGCCTATAGTGTTGCCTAAGCCTAGTGATCAAGGACGTCATTTTGTTAGGGCTAGATGGCCGATTGGCCCACCATCTGAATTTGCAGTTTTCACTGAAATTGCTATGTACTGTGGCGCCTCCCGTAATAAACAACTTCACAGGCTGTTCACGTTTTGGTCCCCCCCCCCTTCCCACAATCCCCCGAAAAAACTGAAATTATTACCCAGCTATTGATATTTATAGAGCGTATATAAGGAAAAATGAAATGTGGCCCCTGGGCCCCAATGATTTGATATTATGAATACCATTTCATTCGTTATTTGAATATGGATACTAAAGTGGATGTATACTAAGTTTAGTCAAGATTCATTCATTCAGTTAGGAGGATTTTAAGAAAATAATAATAATAAAGAATGTTTCGATACTTTGCTGGCTGCCAAGGGGGTGTTGACGTGCCGCCAAGGGGGTGCTGGCGTGCCGCCAAGGGGGTGTTGGCGTGCCCCCAAGGGGGTGCTTGTGGGCCGCTAAGGGGGTGTTGGCGTGCCGCCAAGGGTGTGTTGGCGTGCCGACAAGTGGGTGCTGGCGGGCCGCAAAGCGGGTGCTAGCAGGCCGCCGAGGGGGTGTAGTCAGGCCGAATGTTGTGCAGGTCTGTTTTAATGGCACGGCGCAAAGCCAAGACAGTTCAAAATACATACAAAACGTGACATAATGTAACAACTAAAATATTCTCACGAACAAAACAATGTCTTTTATACATATGCTTCCAGTTAAACTGAAGAGAATAAGAGGATTCACCATGAACATTTGATTTTTCATTGGGTTGTTGTTCGTGTGATCAGTCAGTGAGTGAAAGGTTATAGGCTCATTTATATAGAGGCATAATTCTATCTCAATAATATTACAAGTATTTCAATCTGAGTTATATAACAAGTATTTCAATCGGAGTTATATAACAAGTATATCATTCTGAGTTATATAACAAGTATTTCAATCGGAGTTATATAACAAGTATTTCAATCTGAGTTATATAAAAAATATTTCAATCTGAGTTATATAACAAGTATTTCAATCTGAATTACATAACAAGTATTTCAATCTGAGTTATATAAATGTATTTCAATCTGAGTTATATAGCAAGTATTTCAATCTGAGTTATATAACAAGTATTTCAATCTGAGTTATATAACAATTATTTCAATCTGAGTTATATAACAAGTATTTCAATCTGAGTTATATAACAAGTATTTAAATCTGAGTTATATAACAAGTATTTCAATCTGAGTTACATAACAAGTATTTCAATCTGAGTTATATAAAAGTATTTCAATCTGAGTCATATAACAAGTATTTCAATCTGAGTTATATAACAAGTATTTCAATCTGAGTTATATAACAAGTATTTCAATCTGAGTTATATAACAAGTATTTCAATCTGAGTTATATAACAAGTATTTCAATCCGAGTTACATAACAAGTATTTCAATCTGAGTTACATAAATGTATTTCAATCTGAGTTATATAACAAGTATTTCAATCTGAGTTATATAACAAGTATTCCAATCTGAGTTATATAACAAGTATTTCAATCTGAGTTATATAACAAGTATTTCAATCTGAGTTATATAACAAGTATTTCAATCTGAGTTATATAACAAGTATTTCAATCTGAGTTACATAACAAGTATTTCAATCTGAGTTATATAAAAGTATTTCAATATGAGTTATATAACAAGTATTTCAATCTGAGTTATATAACAAGTATTTCAATCTGAGTTATATAACAAGTATTCCAATCTGAGTTATATAACAAGTATTTCAATCTGAGCTATATAACAAGTATTTCAATCCGAGTTACATAACAAGTATTTCAATCTGAGTTATATAAATGTATTTCAATCTGAGTTATATAACAAGTATTTGAATCTGAGTTATATAACAAGTATTCCAATCTGAGTTATATAACAAGTATTTCATGAGTTATATAACAAGTATTTCAATCTGAGTTATATAACAAGTATTTCAATCTGAGTTATATAACAAGTATTTCAATCCGAGTTACATAACAAGTATTTCAATCTGAGTTATATAAATGTATTTCAATCTGAGTTATATAACAAGTATTTGAATCTGAGTTATATAACAAGTATTCCAATCTGAGTTATATAACAAGTATTTCATGAGTTATATAACAAGTATTTCAATCTGAGTTATATAACAAGTATTTCAATCTGAGTTATATAACAAGTATTTCAATCTGAGTTACATAACAAGTATTTCAATCTGAGTTATATAAAAGTATTTCAATATGAGTTATATAACAAGTATTTCAATCTGAGTTATATAACAAGTATTCCAATCTGAGTTATATAACAAGTATTTCAATCTGAGTTATATAACAAGTATTCCAATCTGAGTTATATAACAAGTATTTCAATCTGAGTTATATAACAAGTATTTCAATCTGAGTTATATAACAAGTATTTCAATCTGAGTTATATAACAAGTATTTCAATCTGAGTTATATAAAAAAATATTTCAATCTGATTTATATAACAAGTATTTCAATCTGAGTTATATAGCAAATATTTTGTTGTTTCATTTTGAAACATTTACTTGACCAACATACAAAAATTAATTTTACAAATATCTAGTAGGGCAACAAGATGGCGGAGAAAAAAACAACAACAAGTACAGCACAATTGGAAGGAACATTGATTGACAAGAAATTAATTGATGGAAATAGTCCTTTCGGTGGAATATATCTTTAATAATCTGCATAGGATCATATTCTTTTTTTTTCGAATAAGTAATTTCCTTTCAATACAATTTCGTTGACAAAATTTCCATTATCACTATGCAAAAGATCATTTCCGGCCACAACAATATGGCGGTATAAAATACACAAAAGGCGTGGAGAGGTATGGGCGCCGCCATGTGACAACTGCCCGAGATACGCTACTTGTACATGATAACAGATTTACAATCCATACCGGATAGGCCGTCGCTCGGTTGCCAAGGACCGCGCCTACCGTCGTGACCCAGGTTACCAAGGACCGCGCCTACTGTCGTCACCCAGGTTACCAAGGACCGCGCCTACCGTCGTCTGCCAGGTTACCAAGGACCGCGCTAGCGTCGTCACCCAGGTTACCAAGGACCGCGCCTACCGTCGTCACCCAGGTTACCAAGGACCGCGCCTGTCACCCGGGTTACCAAGGCCCGCGCTAGCGTCGTCACCCAGGTTACCAAGGACCGCGCCTACCGTCGTCACCCAGGTTACCAAGGACCGCGCCTAACGTCATCACCCAGGTTACCAAGGACCGTGCTACCGTCGTCGCCCGGGTTACCAAGGACCGCGCCTACCGTCGTCACCCAGGTAACCAAGGACCGTGCCTACTGTCGTTCACCAGGTTACCAAGCACCGCGCCCACCGTCGTTGACTGGGTTACCAAGGACCACGCCTACGTCGTTGACCAGGTTACCAAGGACCGCTCCTATCGTCGTTGACCGGGTTACCAAGGACCGCGAATACCGTCATTGACCAGGTTACCAAGGACCGCGCCTATCGTCGTTGACCGGGTTGCCAAGGATCGTGCCTACCGTCGTTGACAGGGTTACCAAGGACAACGCCTACCGTCGTTGACCGGATAGCCAAGGACTGCGCCTACCGTCGTTGACCGGGTTACCAAGGATCGCGCCTACCGTCGCTGACCGGGATGGAGGTGGACACTATGCTACTGGTCAGCCAAGAAACAGTATCAGTGTCAGGTATAACATTACCCTTGGTACCTGGAACATGAGATCGTTGAGAGCAACGTGCAAGGTGGAGGAATTAGTTCATGAAATGAGCAGATACATATGAGACATCCAAGGCCTGTGTGAAATGAGATGGAAAAACTTTGGAGAAATATCGACACAGGAGGGCCACATGCTGTATTTCAGTGGACGGGAGGACACACACGAACAAGGAGTTGGCTTCCTCGTCCACAAAAAAATTAAGAACATAATTATGAGCTGTCGACCGGTTTTGAGCCGGCTCATCACTCATCGTGTAGGCGTATGCACCAACTACAGATTATACTGACGAAGAGGTGGGCGACTTCTACCATCAGCTGCAGGATAAGCTAAGCCAAACACCCAAGAAGGACGTTCTTGTTGTTCAAAGTTGTTGGAATGCCAAGGTAGAAGAAGATGCCTATGAAAACTGGAAAGGAACGTGCGGACGCCAATTTAACGCAACTTCAAACGAGAGAGGTCTGAGGCTCTTGGAATTCGCCACTTAAACGAACTCATACTGGCCAACAATTGGGTGAACATACAATGACCAGGAAATCCACATGGCACCGCCTCTATGGGAAACACCACAACCAGATTGACTACATCATGTTGCAAACACGCTTCCGGTCTAGTATAAAAATTGCCAAGACTCGCAGCTTCCTTGGAGCTGACATCGGGAGCTACCACGACCTATCATGATGACCTTTAGACTGCACTTAAAGAGGGTAAACAAAAAAGGTGAAATACCAGAATCAAATTGACCTTGAAAAGCTGAAGGAGCCTAAAGTAGCAGAAGCCTTCCAAGCAATAAGAGGATGAAAATTTGCAGCGCTTAACATCATAGATGCTGACTGTTCGAACATGGAAACATTGATTGATAACTTCAACACAACTGTGACAGACACAGCTCACGACATCCTTGGTAAACATGGACCGAACCGAAAACCATTGGTGACTGCTAACTTACTTGATCTGTGGGATAAACGGAGGCAGTTAAAGAAAACATAAAGGATACATACAGAGTGGGCCATTAAATATAGGACAGTTAACCAAGCCACCCAAAAAGGAATGAAAAGGGAAAATAAGAACTGGATTGAAGAGCAATGCTACGACATTGAAAACAGCTTGAAGAAAAACAATAGCAAAAAAGCTTACTAGTTGGTGAAAGAACTAACCACTGCAAAACAAAGGCGTAGTACTAACATACAGGATACAAATGGTGAATGTTTGACCGAAGAAAATGATATCATCAAACGGTGGACTGAATACTGTTCAGAGCTTTATAATGAAAGTATAAAGATAGACCAAGAGATTTTTAATGTCCCTCCCGCAACAGACAATGATAACTACCCTACTCTCCGCGAAGAAGTGGAAGCAGCAGTCCAAGCACTCCAAAAGGAAAGGCCGCAGGAGTGGATAATATCCCTGCTAAGTTGATGAAACAAGGAGGAGAAGCAATGATAAATGCCCTATTCAATATTTGTAACAAAATATGGCTTACAGTAGAATGGCCTAAACCATGGACCCAATCACTCATCGTCACCCTCCCCAAAAAGGTAACCTACAGCTATGCCAAAACTATCGCACAATTAGCCTAATAAGCCATCCAAGGAAGGTCATGCTGAAAGTCATATTGAACCGACTAAAACCATATGCCGACAGAATCATAGCTGAAGAACAGGCAAGCTTCAGACAAGGACGGGGCTCTACTGAGCAGATTCTAAACTTTCGAATACTATGTGAGAAATATGCTCAACACCAACAAAACCTATACCACGTCTTAGTTGACTTCAAGAAAGCAATTGCCAGGGTTTGGCATGCTGATTTATGGGCCACCATGAGGCACTACAACATCAACACAAACCCAACCAGCATGATATGCAACCTCTATGATAAGGCCACTAGTGCAGTCTTCCTCACCAACAACATCGGAGAATTGTTCAAGACCACGGTTGGAGTACGACAAGGCTGCCTGCTCTCCCCCACCCTGTTCAACATCTTCCTAGAAAGAATTATGTCAGATGCTCTGGAAGCGCATGAAGGGACAGTCTGCATTGGTGGCAGAACAATCACCAACCTACGCTTTGCGGACGACATAGACGGACTGGCTGGGAACGAAGAAGAGCTAGCCAACCTGGTAAAACGTCTCGATAAGACCTCGTCGTACTACGGCATGCTCAGTCCTGTGGCATGCTAATCAGTGCTGAAAAGACAAAACTGATGACAAATAATACCGCAGGCATCACCACTGAAATTAAGGTCGGGGAGGAAAGATTAGAGACTGTCGGCCTCTTCAAATATCTTGGAGCAATAGTCTCAGAAGAAGGCTCCAAGTCCGAACTAATGTACAGGATTGCACAGACTACAATAGCTCTAAAGAAGCTCAAGAAAATATGGAATGACAAAAATATAGCCCCCAGCACCAAAATCAGGCTGATGCACTCATTAGTGTTCTCAATTTTCCTGTATGCCTTCGAGTCCTGGACAGTAACAGCCAATCTTGAAAGGAAAATAAAGGTAATGGAGATGAGATGCTTCAGAATCATTTTTGGCATCTGCTGTAGGGACCATATCTCCAATGATACAGTGAAAGAAAGGGTTCGTCAGGCAATTGGGGAGTACGATGACCTACTGGTGACTGTGAAAAAACTCAAATTACAATGGTATGGCCACGTAAGAAGGAAACAAGGTCTTGCCAAAGAAATATTGCAGGCCGCCACAAGAGAAGAGAGAAGATGAGGAAGACAAAGAAAAAGATGGGAGGATAACATCAAAGAGTGGACAGGAATAACACTGGGCGATGCAGTACGTAGTGTCGAAGACAGAGACGAATGGAGGATGATGGTTCACATGTCATCTGTGGCGCCCCAACGGTCCAAGGACTAAGGGAAATGATGATGATGATGATGATAATGAGTAGGGCAATTTGAAGTCTATCTCGCTTCTGGTTATATTCATTATCATGGTGTAGCTCCCATTGCAGTGATGCTAGGACACGAACATAAAATAACTTTGTTGTGTCTATTCAGTGCCAGTAACTTCTCTTCGACTCAGTCAGCATTCATTGGGAGATGTCAAATGAAATAAGAAACTGGGTTTGATACCAATGTTGAGATGACATCACGCATTAAATATTATTTAAATTTCCTGCTCACCTCAATGTTTTAAGTTTCTACTCTGAACACAAGCTGAGAAGAAGACAAACTGTGATAATGTTAAAGCTTTATTCAATCTTTACAAAAAATAATTTAAAACAATTAAATATGTTTGCTACAATTACTATAAAATATAAACAACCAACGGTCATATCTATTTAACAAGGAATAGACGTAACTAGCCCATTTAATAAATGTTCATATTTACAAGTATCTCAATAGAAGCGAACTTATAAAAGCGTAATTATTAAAACTTAATAATTTATTTCAAAGTTGGTTAAATATTTTATTTTCCCTTTTATAATTTCTAAAATAAGTCTCTGTATTAACTTTTGTCATCATTTCTGTATAATTATTTAAGAGGAGAATATTATTATATTGAAAACCTTTTATTGTCTGTCGGTAAATAAACTCATGGACATTTTCTTTTCTCATTTCCATTGTTATTTCCATACGCTCTTAAAGTCCCGTGTACTACGTTGGCCACCAGCTGAATCTACTGTGCCATATACGCCATGGGTTCCATTGCACCATGTAGTCTTGGGCATTCAGTCAACAGCTGTTCTAGTGTTTCTGAGACTAGGTTGGAATGTGGGCAGGTTGGTTATTTTGTGCTGTCTATGAGCCGTCAATAAAGTACGTCACGCTATTTTTGATCATTTACCCCCCCCCCCAACCCCCTAAAACACATCACTATTAAACTGTATTAAAATATAACATTTCCACTTAAAAGAACTATCACATTATTAAAATGAATTTAATAGTTGAATAGTTAATTGTCAGCAGTTGTCACAGTTATTCATTGAAGCAGTAACTCAAACTAGATTGAATTTTTTTTTTAATTAAAAAATGGAGACTAGACTATCATATAATACACATCATTTATCTGCTGCTTTTTCATTTGCAATAGAGGGGGGGGGGAGGTGGTCAAGTGATAATCTTCCAACTATGCAATCTTTTTACACAGGATTAGAAGTAGATTAGTGAAACTTGACCTCACCCATTGATTAAATAATAAAAAGGACAGTGACATAATTATGCAGCGGGCAACATAGAAATAATACTTCCGGCATGATGAAAGCAAGGCTATGAATAAAACAAGGCTTTGCAACAGCATACGAGCGCTCCTAGCGAGAGGAATCGTGAACAACACATTCAGGAGATACGCATTTCATGCTATTTTGATATAAAACTAATTTGACTTGTTTGTATCCGACTATATGTATTTTTCTTGTTTGTATCCAATGTGTTTGTATCTGTCTTGTTCCTATCAGGTATCAAATGTCTTCTCTTGCTTTTTTACATTGTGTTTAATAATGAAGGAATTTTTAAAAAAATTTTTTTTATAAATATGGCGTTGTTGTAAAAAGGGTAATGTAATAGAATAAACAGATTTTGAACTCATGAATCATTTACATAATTTTGCAATATGAACCAGATCCCGAAAGCACTTTGCGATTTCTAATACATGAAGGCCTATCGTAGTCACACTTTAAGTATTCCTTTTTTTTAATACACAATTGCAATATATCATGGCTAGATGTAGCTCGGATTCCATCAAAAGATCCTTTATTTTTTATCAAAAGAATGTTATCTTGAAATTTCTCAATCAATGTTTTCATCGGGCCCGTCTGGGCATTACACCACGTCTTAAAATTGCCGGTTTCTTCTTCGTCAAAGTTCTCGCCATGTGTGAAGACGAGGATTCCGTGGTTTTTAATGAAGTCAGGCCCGAATATTTGTTCATACATGTTAACAGTTTTTATTTCCTCTTCGGTATAACTAGCACTGTAGTTGAGAACCAAGATAAATGCATTTACTCCACTATTTGTACAAGCATACATCAGTGTATCACAATGTTCAACAGCCTTTTTTTTCATGAATGCTTCGTTTTCATCCGTATCGTATGGACCAGGAGTGTCATAAACAGTTACGACATAGCCATCTATTTTATTTTCGCCATCTTTAACAAGTTTCGAGCAAGAACTCATATTGGACGACTCTTTAAAATAATTTTTTCTCAGAATGGTATTTCCAGTTGCGCTTTTCCCATGGCCGGTTTTCCCCAAAAGGGCGATGGTGATTTTCCGTTGACTTGCTGTCATTGTGATCTGGAATTATAGGAAAAAATTATCCTTTAATGAATATTTTATAGATCTACATTTAAAACTGAAAGGTAGAAAAACAAACTAAATTAAAATTAAGAAGAAAAATCATTGACACAATATTGCTGTGGGTTGATGTTACGGCCCGTATGCTGCTAGTGTCCATGACATCTCATGTGTTTTGTAACGTCACCAACTTATCTCACTACAATGTATCCCACGTCATTGATTATGAGCACGAGCCACAGTTTTGTTTTTGAAATTTATTAATTAAGAGACATAATGTGGATATCATTATGACTATTTTAAAAGACTGTTCAATCACAAGTGCCACGTGCATTTCACGATAAGGTTACATGCCAAGAAGCTTTGTTCTTCCACTACAAAGAAGACGGTTGATTGTGATTAAGACAAACATGAGCGAGATGTAGTCAGAGATATTTAAACTTGTGTGTGTGGATATATTTTTTTTACTCTCCATTACTTGTTTTCATTTATGCTTACACTGTGTGCGTGAATTTTATATTTCCAATTTTGTATTACTACACATTTTCAAGGGTTTGAAGTTGATATACTTATTTTCTCTTTTTCTACTCTTTTGGGTCTATGTTCTACAAATTTGATTTTGCATTCATCACATCTAAATTGATAATGTAAATAAACTGATAAAGTCAACTTTCCTAGCATTAGTAACCTGTCCTTAGTAAACAAAGTGCAGTCCCTTGGCACAGTTCATTGATGCAGTCCATCGTTACGGTCCATCGTTACGGTCCATTGTTAAGGTCCATTGTTATATATTCTTCTTCTAACAATCCAAATCTTAAAACAGATTAAATTGTTTAAAACCTTATGGCGGTGTGTAACAGGAGAAAGTGGTGGCGCCTTCTCTAAAAAATGACAAACTCTCCAAACTTTAAAACATTAAAAAGCTCCAAGAATACCAGGCTGTATATTATATAGGCTAGCGGATTACCTATACTTCTCTACGATGTTTAAGGAAATTAAAATTATAGCAGGATGTAATTTTCGTTTTACTTGTCTTTCAATGATTCAGTGAAATTAATAGTCTGAAGCAGAAACAGTTTTCTTAAGAGTGGCTTTGAAATTTTGATCGTGGTTAGCGATCATGTCAACATCAGAACATAAGTGGATACTAGAGGGCATAGTGAACACGATGAGTTTCGCTGACCCGATTCAACATAGTGTCGATGCTGTGAAAAATCATATCACACTTTTTAAACCCCTGACCTAAAATGACCAATGTGACCTCAGTCATTGTGTGGCATTATCTCGACCTGTATGTTCAACCACAAGTATCTGCCTCCATTAACCTTTAACTCCATACTTTTCAAAACCTTATTATTACTGTTTTTAAATGTATCATTTGTGGATTGAGATAATTCATAATTTTAAGTTGACTTCTAACTAGGGTTTTAGAACAGGAAAGAGTTTAGTCATACGAACCAGAGTTAACAACAGGAAAGAGTTTAATTCGATTAAGCCTTTTTTCAATTTTTGCCAACAAAGTATTTTTGTCAAATTTTAGATGTTGTTTAGATGTCCTTAGCTCTGATTGATTTCATCTAGAGCATACATTATATTTTCTTATATTTGTCAAAAATTGCTCAAAAGTGGTGATTTTTTTTGGTCAGGAGGCTGTGAAGAGTGTCGAGAATTTTTTTAATAGCAGGTAGACGGACATTTTCGTTGATACCATATCGTCAGATACATTCTTATTTTCACTTTGAGCGTGAAACCACTTGCCTTCAATATTTCGTTCAGTATATAGTGAAGAGTCAAGACCGGGTTAGGGCATAGTTGGGAGAAATCCCATATTACGAAGACTGACTACCTGTCGTAGGCTGTCAGATTGCGCCAGGACGAAGATAGTACAACTGTGATGGTGACAGTGTTTTTAAATCATGGCGTTGGAAGACAAATTTCAGGTGTCTACACAATGAGAAATATAGAGTAAAAAAAGGGGGGGGGGCAAGATTTAGAAATTGATAAACCTGGGAAGGAATCTCTTGAGACGACATGATCTATTCGGGACTTATAAAAAGGGACCGTTAGACGTGGCAAAGGGTGAACTCAGTCTTAGAGGAAAGAGGATAACAGGGAGGAGAAGCCAGCTGGACAGGAGTAAAGGAGAATCGGAGAGATTCCAGTCGAAGAGAAAATGAGTAAAACAATGCAACGCAAAAAAGTAACGAAAGTGTCGGCAGGAAGCCTTTCTCATTGAACAAACAGCAAAAATACAGAATTAAATTTTAAAAGTATTTATGTGCTAAGAGTAGTATAGAATATCAGTGACAGTAGAGTTGAGGACGCGACTTTGACAGCAGAGGCAGGCAGCCTTGCAGACAGGGCTGAGTACCAGACGAGTGAATGTGAAGCACAGTAACAGATAAATTAATATAAAAGGCTAACCATCGACCTGTTGTTACATGATTGTTGCAGTACGTGTGACATTTGAAAGTGAGCGTTATCATCCAAACCACGAAATACGGAATAAAAGTAGAGCCTAGACGAGCAAAGGTTATATATAAATATATACGTATATATATGTGTGTGTGTGTCATTACTGTAGTCCTGATCAAGCCAATATGTTTACGTCATGCTCTACCCTGTTATAATTTTAACCTCTACTCCATTAATAATATCAGGATTCTTTTAATGAATTATTTAACGATTCCCTGTGATGTTTTTAAAAAAAGTATCTTTTCCAATCGTTGGACAATACATGGTATTGTGTTCCTCTTGTAGTCACATTTATATCTGCACCTAAAGAACTGTCATTTAAATCTTGAGTAGTTGTGGAATAAAGACTCTAGCTTTCCACAGAACAGGTGCAGAAAATCACTAAGAGATATTTACACAAGTGTCAAGGACAGAATGCTGTTCAGCAATATTTTCAGGATTGTTTATATGAAGTAAAGTACAGGTAGGAACGTTGACAAGAGGTGCAAGGGAAACGTAATGAGGCATGAGCGGTTAATAGTTCAAGGAATCACAAGAACGGAAAACTTCATATCAGTTCTTTCTCTGCACAGGCTCTTCTGACATTATAATTACGTTGACATCTCAATACACTATCGAAATGTAGGGTTATGTTTCAGTTTCAGTCTGAAGTTCACTGTGCCCGGTGTATGAAGTTCACTTAGCCCGGTGTATGAAGTTCACTGTGCCCGGTGTATGAAGTTCACTGTGCCCGGTATATCTGGTTCGGAGGGACATTTAAGACTGGTATTCGGTCATGTATTGTTCAAAATAAGTATAAAATAGGTATAGGTATAATACGTATGTTATAATATACAATAATGATCCGTACCTAAGACGCAAACAGCTAGTTCTGTAAAGGAAGTAAGACAGTAAGTAGAAATAAACCAACCTTTCTCCCCTTATGGGCACAACTGTGTGAGGTGCCATACCAACATTAACTGCAATGAGCCCCAGGTATAATGTAAATGAGCTCATAATAATTGAATTTCTATCAAAATATGTCAGTTATTGGTGTTTCGCATATTTATTATAAAAAAATACAATTCTGCTACGCTGCTCAAAATAGTGACATGATGTATTAATTTTTAAAGATTTGTTTGGAGTTTTTCTGCGTATAAGGCAAAATAAAACTAACAGCTAATTGACCCACTTCCCGTCATTCTATCAATCTAAATCTTACTTTGATTACATGGTTTGATGACATGGTTTAATGACATGCTTTGATGCCATTTTTGTATAACAAGATTTGATGACATTGTGTGGATGACTTTAATAACCAAATGCCTAAGTGCTACCATGGACGAATTCCAACCAACCATTTACGGGCAAACGTTGAGAGTTTTGTCATCTTATTATTTCAGAATCATACAATGAATCAATAATATATTTAAATAAATTGTAGCCGTTAACTGTTTCAAAGATTATAACAGATTAATTATCTCAATGAATATTAAAAATAGAACATTCATCACTTACCTTTATTTCTCAGCTGAATTTTGTTTTTGTAAATAAAAACTTTGATGGCAACTAAACTTCAGATCTCAAAGAAAATTTAGAACCTTACTCTCTCTTTATGTTCAGGCAGTGTGCCACTAAGTTTTGCCCTTTGAAAGATCTAGGTTCTAGCTCAGATCGGTTTTCTTGAAAATCTATTTAAAGTATCAGTTGCAGAAGCAGAAATTCCAAGAATTTATTTTTTTTAAGAAATCATAAGCTGAATTTCAAGGAAGAAAAATACTTAGTTTTCAGCGAGAAGTGTACAATGTTGCTATAAAACAAGTTTTGCGGTATTTTTTGAGGAAGGTAAAGCTTTTGCCCCTCCCCCCCCTGCTCCTTAGCGACGTTAGAGATAGTTTCGTGCCAGGTCCTTAGTGCCGTTATAGCTTGTGTGACCCCGGGTCCTTAGTGACGTTAAGTCTTGTGCCTTCCGGGTCCTTAGTTATGTTAGAGAGTGTGCCACCCTGTGTCTTTAGTGACCTTAGAACTTGTGCAGACTCGTTTGCTTAGTAACGTTAGAGCTTGAGTCCACCCCTGGGGGTCTATAGTGTCGTTAGAGCTTGTGCTGCCCCGTGTCCTTGCCCACCAAAAAATTACCTTAGAAAAAAAGAGTATTACAAAATAGAACAGTAACTGTTACTTTTATTTTACGGTAGAACTTTGTCTCTAAAAATTACAAATATGACGGCAGCTAAAATAAAGATCTCGACGACCAGACCGATTTTCTTGAAAATCTATTTAAAGTATCAAATGCAGTAGCAGGAATTCCCAGCATTTTTATTTTCTCATAAAAATCGAACACAAAATTCAAGGGAAACATCGACTCAACCTACACCTTGAAGGGTAAATTGTTTCTATCAAAAAGTTGTAAGGTATTTATTGGGGAAGGTAGAACATGTGCCGCCAGCGGCTATTTTGAACAAGATCTTCACACTTTTTTATTAAAATGTCTTTTTTAACGAATAATTTTGTGTACTATATAGTGCGGTGCATTCTAAAAGAAATTTGAAGACAATTTTAATGTGTGAACTAAAAATAAAATTCGACCAAATTTACGTTCGATCAAATTTCTATCGATCAATTTACCGTCCACGAATTTTTTTTTCGATCAAATTTCCGGTAACACAATTTCATAACCTTCTTACAATGGGGACATTCGTATCGATCTCCAATGAGACCAGTACTCATGATCCAATCTATCACAATCGTTTTGCCCTGACCTTCCAGATGAATCCAAAAACGGTCGGTAAATTAAGCCTCCATCTACCCAAATTTATCTAACAAAAACAAAATTGACGATGCAAAAAAAACACCAAAAAACCTACAAATTTTGAAATGACCGCGATCTGCAGGCACCCGGATAAGCAATCAAGAATATCAACTGACGGAACATTTAAGCAACCCTTTCTATATTCGCATCATTTTAAAGTACCCGGTTAAAAAATAAATTCTCTATTTTTCATAACTATTTCGAACATTCTCAAATTTCCAAACGCTCAGAATGACACTAGATAAAAAATGGCAAGTAATTATTAACATGAAATATAACTTTTATTTTAATATCCCATAATTATTCACATCAACTTTTGTATCTAAACTTCAGTGTTGAAATATTCCTTCGCCGCCATTTCTTCAAATGAATAAACGTCAATTTTTCAACCAAGAACTTAAAATTGTATGTTTATATGAAAGAAAAACATTTCAATTTGGAATCTGTTTGAAAATAAAATCAGAAAACCAACAAAAACAATAGTATATTGACATTCCTTGGGCGCATGAAAACTAATACATTAAAAAAAATATTTAAACAAACAAAGTGAAGTGACTCCTACACGGCAACTTTAATAAAAACGCAAATGACGTCATGTCATCTTTTCTTTGCATTGACCTTATTTGTTTACGAATTAGGTTGTTAGTACGGTATACATTACTCCGTTAGGTTTTGACGATGTATATAAACTTATTTCGTTATGCAAAGAACAGGCTATTCATTGTTTGATGTATTGGTATCAGTTACACTAGTCAGCAGGCTTTATTTCAGGGTAATAGTGGGTGAGACTGCAAACAGGTTAGCGCAATATAAAATGAGTAAAACAAAGTAGGTTTAAACTTAAAAAAGGAACGCAACAAAACAACAGATTCCAAAAAAATAACAAACAAAAAAAACAGAACACAGCAATGAAAGATAAGATAAGATATTTTTATTGATCCAAATAAATAGTAATTTGTTTTTTTTTTACATTCATCGTACATATTTCCTTCAGCCATTGAAATGTTTGTTTGTGTTTTCCGTTGTTCCTGTAGCAAGACATTCACCGTGTAAGTGTGCGCTATGAGTAACTCTTGAGTTCTTGAGTGGGAATAGTTACGGATTTTTTTTTTTGAACGAGGTTTAATTCTCCAAGATTACGGTAACACCTTTTGTTTGTCTTTGATTTGTCATTAAATAGTTGGTTGGAACTTGCAATTTGTTTACAAGATGGCCTCTCATTAGTTTTCAATATGGCAGCTATGGATGTGTCTTGTAGTATGAAAACGACGTCCCAAAAATCATTGTAATCACAGTTCATCGCGGTAAAAAACACAAGATAATCATCAAATGGAGAAAAAACAAGTTTTTCTACTCGAAGATGACGGGAAAGCGTCTTGTCTGTATTTGATTTGTCTTTAAATATTTGGTTTGAACTAGCCATTTGTTTACAAGATGGCGTCTCACTAGTTTCCAATATGGTTTTCACATCAGATCTTTAAACATCTCAAAAAAGCCAAGGCATCCTGGAGTTGTAGCGGTTGCTTAGAACGATGGTTCAAAGTTTAAGTTACACGTTTACTTCTTAACTAGGATTTCTGCTGTTGATCTCCTATTAAATGTAGAATGTTGCATTCTCGTATTTTGAATTTATCAAAAATGTACTAGGGACTTAAATGATTTAAGGAGCGAGAATAATCTGGGCAAAAGCTTACCCTCAGGGATGACATAACTGGAGTGAATTTAGTTTACGCCCCGCTGGTGCGGAATTTAAGATATCTTTGGCCATTATTATGTTGGCAAAAGTTGATGCTTCCCACACGAAAGTTTAAAATGCAACCGCAATATTGTCTGAATGAAATAATAAATTAAAGTATGCGTTAAAAAAAATGTTCCTTTGCATTTTGAGTTTGCTTGACTGTATTTAGCACCCTAAATGTATTCACCCTTCCCTCACGCTGATCAATGATACAGTATTAGGTTGATTATAAGCTTGTGCCAAATGATTACCCTGAGGCAGGCCAAGAACAGAGTAAAGTCAGTTTAAGTATGACACTGAGCGCCGAAATGCCTCCCACAAAATCTTAAAAATGTCCCTCCCTGTTCAAAAGATAAAATATAAACATTGATTTCGAGTATACTTAAAAATACACGTTTTGATTTTGAAATAATGAACAATTTTCTGGGAAGCAGGCTCCCCAACCCCCTCCACCGATCAAGCTTAATCGGCACCCTCGATTTCCGCCCTAGTTTCCGATGAAAATGATCGCCGAGTTTTTTATCCATAGATACAAAGCCTAGTGACAAAGTTACTATTACGTGTGCCATGAGTGGCCAAATATTTTTGTCATCCCTCCTTCAACTTTCACAATACAAACTCTTCAGTTATCAAAAAATAGCACACAAACATGTAAAGATAAAGTGAGTGGACCACTCCATCAGCCCTATTTAGACGCTACTAGCAGGGTAGCATCATTGACGAGATTCATTTTTGCGTCCCTCTCCCCAACTCTGAAACCGATTATTTGAAGAATTAAAATGCATATGTTAGAAAAAGACAAGAAATACGTTGGTAGAAAATTTAAACTTATCTAAGGATATAGGAAAAGAAATCAAACTGACGCTAATATGAAGATTAAAAAAATGCAGTTCTACTATTACAAATACACCAGGCAATAAAGAAGTAATAAAACATGACATCAGAGTAACAGAAGATACTCCATTTAAGATCAAGCCATATCAAAAATCTTATCACTACAGAAAGGATGAAGAAAAAGAAATAAATAATTTATTGGAGCATAATTTGATCAGAAATTCAAGTTTTGCATATTATTCCCCTATTTTCATTGCAAAGAAGAAAAATGGTAAAAATTAGAATGTGTTGTGATTTCATAAAATTAAACAAAGTTTCTGTAATAGACGGAGACCATTTGCCTAAAGATAGGATCTGATCAATGAAATAGCAATGCACAATATATTCACACATGTAGACTTGACTAGAGACAACGGTTTTTATGAGGGAAACGTTATGCCATTTGGACTAGTGAACAGTACTGATACATTTGTAAAAATGATGAACATGATATTAAACAAGGTACCAAACATAAGACACTATGTTGATGACATATATGTGTTCACTAAAGACTGCACAGCACATACACCTACTCTGGGAGAATAATTTTCTTTATTAAAATAAAAGCCTCTCACAATATCACCTGACCAATTAGGCCTACTGTAGGCATGTTTACTTTTATGATATTGGCAACCAATTTAGGTTTCTTTTATTATATACACTTTTTATTATATACACTTCGCAACTATAATTCTTGTATAAAATATCTTTATTAATCAAACTAAGTCCTCAACTGCCATTACCGTACTCAAAGAACAACACTCTACC
Source organism: Lymnaea stagnalis (assembly GCA_964033795.1). Taxonomy (NCBI): domain Eukaryota; kingdom Metazoa; phylum Mollusca; class Gastropoda; family Lymnaeidae; genus Lymnaea; species Lymnaea stagnalis. The sequence continues at coordinate 798,918 of CAXITT010000317.1, read as the reverse complement.
ACCATCTACAATACTAATACGTCATATCCCTTTCCACACAATACGTCACAAGATACTATGAATAATGGATAAAACAACACACATAATCTCAAACCAACACGCAATCACACCATACACTCAAGTCCCTAACTTTCCTCCCCCGCTTCCTTTGACATTAATTTGAAAAATTCCTGTCACCCACAAATACATATCCAAAAATTTGTCAATACACATCAAACAATTAGCAAGGGTAAATACCAAATGTAAACCAATCAATTGCAATATTACATTTTCAATTAAGCGACATGTATTACAAACAAACTTATAACACATTGACACCCCCAAATGTTTAACCAATCTGGCAACATACATAAAATTGTTAGTATCACCTCCCAACTCAACAAAGTCAAACCCTTCAATACAATTTAATTCTGAGCAATTCCTGCTCCCAAACATAATATATCATCTTCACGTGTACATTATGAAAACAAAAATTCCCTCATCTAACTCGAACAATGGGGGGAAAAAAATAACCTCTTCCATGTAAATTTCTTAACTAAGTTAAAAACCATAATCCACAGTAAAATTGTCTGAGTTGCAGATGGACTTAAAATCATTCCCTTTATTTTTAGAAATACCCTTGCCAAACTCACGACCTCGACATCGTTATTACCGTAACTTGTCCAGTCCTAACATTTTTGAAACATCGGACCAGATCTAAATCTCTCTCTTGTTCAAAATCCAAGTGTCTCCCACTATCGTGGCAGTTTAATCCTCCCCCTTACTCAGGCACGTTCAAATCAATAACATCTAAACATTCCTATGTCCTAAAGATACTGCCTAATAAACACATTTCTGAAAACATTACCAGAACATCTTAATCCTACACGAGGCGTCAATTATTCGGCCTTGACTAGTTCAAACGCTCGTCTCAGCCACAAATGTATAGTGTCTGTACACAACTCTACTCAGTGTTATTTTGCCATAGAAAGAATACAATATAATTTCATAATGTTATTACCATGAAAATTAATTTTAAAAATGAGCGATGACATACAAGCTTTTGAAAACTTCATCCTAAAAATGAAAACTTCAATGCTAAATTTTAACGTCTGTTAGATTTTATAAACTCTTTCAAATTAGGAAAAATTATAACATTGACAACAAAATTATTGTGCTGCACACAGAAATTGACCACAAAATAAATGAAACTCTACCTGTTAAATGGACCAAAAAAAAAAAAAAAACATCTATGGACACATGTGGACATCCTTAAATTGTCCAGTCCTTCAATGCTAAATTTTAACGTATGTTAGATTTTATAAACTCTTTCAAATTAGGAAAAATTATAACAATGACAAAAAAATTATTGTGCTGCACACAGAAATTGACCACAAAATAAATGAAACTCTACCTGTTAAATGGACCAAAAAAAAAAAAAAAACATCTATGGACACATGTGGACATCCTTAAATTGTCCAGTCCTAAATTCATATTTAAAGAGGGCTGGATATTACGCCTGTCAGTCGCCTGACAAAAAGCGTGCACATTTGTCCACCAGCTTAACTCTTCCCTCTCAATTCTCACAGCTTAACTCTTCCCTCTCAATTCTCACTTGCTTAACTCTTCCCTCTCAATTCTCACAGCTTAACTCTTCCCTCTCAATTCTCACAGCTTAACTCTTCCCTCTCAATTCTCACAGCTTAACTCTTCCCTCTCAATTCTCACTTGCTTCATTTTGTTATGGCCTTTTGACACATTATTCACTAACACATTAAATCTTTGCACATTTAAATTCTTAAATATAATAATTTCAACATCATTAAAATTGCAACCATGAACAAAATCAGTTATAATGACGAAATCAACAACCTCACCTCCCAACTCATGGAAAACACACACGTTCACCAAATTACGTTAAACGGACCTGTCATGGCTCTCAAAATTTGAGCACTCCTGTCTATCAAGATCATATATGTCACGCACATAAACATCAACACACATTTTCCCTACTACGCCACTCTCATGGGAAAAACTCTCACCCTTTACGTAATGTTTACAATAAGGATTACAAATGTTCATCTCAGTACCACCATGGCTCTCGGTCCTCGAACAACCTGTGTCTCCCACACAAAAAAATTCACTGACTGGACTACTTCTCTCGTATCTCCATGTAAAGTGATCTCCGATGACCTCGACCTTGTTAAAAATAGGCTCCCTCGACAAGCTCACGACCTCTACCTCGTGATCTCCGTAGCTTGTCCACTTCTTAATATTATCAACATCTCCCTCTTGCACAAAATCAACATCTGCTTGCTGTATACAATCAGGAAATGCCTCTGGTACTAAACTAAGATCTCCCTGATGTATAAAATTAGCAAATCCCTCCTGTACCAAGCCAATATCTTCTTGGTTTACAAAATCAATAAATCCCTCCTGCACTAAATCAGCATCTCTTTTGTTTACAAAATCAAAAAAATATCTCTTGTATTAAACCAACATGTCCTTGTTGTACACAATCAACAATGCCCTCCTGCATCAAACCAACATCTCCTTGCTGTACAAAAACAACATTTCCCTCCTGTACTAAATCAACATCCTCTTTCCGTACATAATCAACATCTGCTTCCTGTACAAAGCCAGTTTTAATTACAGTCTCTATGTCAATTGAAACATCCTCAAGACTACACTGTTCTATGCCTACATTCAGTACCACTGCGTCAATTTTCTCACACGCAGCATCCAGTTTTTCAACATCCTGGCTAGCAAAATTTCTATCTGACTCCTGATATTTAGCTACATTTAAAACATTTCTGGCCTCCTTAATGTCAACCATATGGTCATTTAAATTTACCCCGTTAATTGCCCATTTAACCAAATCGTTCTCCCTGTCCTCAGCCACATCAGCACCACATTCCTCTGGATACCTAAGTTCCTCCACAACTTCGTTAATATGTTCCTGAAACTCTTTGACAAAAGCAATTTTACTCTTTTTAACTTTCACCCACTGCCTCTCGGTTTCCTTAGCCACACGAATATCATCTCTCTGTCTCTCCCTCTTCCATTTCTCAACTTCAGCCACTTGTTTCCTACTTAATTCTTCTCTCCACATATTATGTTTTTCCTGCAACATTAACTCTGCCTGTGCCAGCTCCTGGTCCAGCTGTTCTCGCCTAACTTGTCTTTCTCGTTCTTCCCGTTCTAGCCTAACTTGTCTTTCTCGTTCTTCCCGTTCTAGCCTAATTTGTCTTTCTCGTTCTTCCCGTTCTAGCCTATCTTGTCTATCTCGTTCTTCCCGTTCTAGTCTAGCTTGTCTTTCACGTTCTTCCCGTTCTAGCCTATCTTGTCTATCTCGTTCTTTATCCCTCTCCTCCCTTTCTAGCTTATCTTTTTCTATCAGTTTCCTTTCCACCCACCTAGTAAGAGCCTCGTCTTTATAACCCAGGTCCTCTCCAAACTCTCGTAGTTTCAAGATATAGGTTTCATCTACACTCGTTGTTTCCATTGTTTATAATCATAAATTTAACAATTGGGCAAGGTCCAACACAACAGACTAAAATAATACATTTAAATATGTTACATAACACAAAAAGTATGTATATCTATCTATGTATGAATATGTTTATGAACAAAATCTTACCTAACTATAAAGAGAGTAAATAAAACAAGCAACCTAAGTCTTTATCTTGTCCCTCACGGATCTCTGGACCACCGGTATTGTTCTTATCACTAATGTGTTGAACGGACAGCGGTACACTGTCAAATTGGGCTGCAAGGAAACTGTAACGTTAGGATGCAGTCACAGAGTGATACAGGCACAGTGGGATGCTGGCGAAGCAGGAAACAGGCCAGACAGCGGCCCAACGTCAAACCGGGAAACAGCACAGCAGCATGCGATGGTCGCTGGATACAGGCCCAGTGGGATACTGGCCAAGCAGGATACAGGCAAGACAGACAGCGGCCTAACGTCAAACCGGGAACAGCATGCGATGGTCGCTGGATACAGGCACAGTGAGATACAGGCCAGGCAATATACAGGCCAGGCAGCGGCCTAACGTCAAACCGGGATACAGTAGAGCAGCATGTAGTAGTCGCAGGCTACAGGCCCAGTGAGATTCGGGCCAAGCAGGATACAGGCCTAGTGGGATACCGGCCAAACAGGATACAGGCCAGGCAGCAACGTACCGTAAAACCGGGGAACAGCGCAGCCGCATGCGGTGGTAGCAGGATACAGGCCTAGCAGGATTCAAACCAAGCGGGACACAGGACCAGCAGCATACGTATACATCAGTATGCAGTCACGGCAGGATATAGGCGCCCAATCGCGGACGAACCTCCCAAATGTTACAAACCTATTAGTACTTAATAGGTTCGTTGGCTTCGTTGTCTAGGGGTTTATTATATACACTTCACAACTATAATTCTTGTATGAAATATCTTTATTAATCAAACTAAGTCCTCAACTGCCATTACTGTACCCAAAGAACAACACTCTACCACCATCTACAATACTAATACGTCATATCCCTTTCCACACAATACGTCACAAGATACTATGAATAATGGATAAGACAACACACATAATCTCAAACCAACACGCAATCACACTATACTCTCAAGTCCCTAACAGTGACCATCCGTCGAGACCCATCAGAACAACAATTTTAAGAGATACGGTTAAATAATAATTTTCGCCATCAAAGAGGATGAGGGAGATTGGTCTTTTAAAGAAATAATTACATTAGCAGCACGGAAAGACTAGTGTGTTATTACCAGTCCAAATATTAATACAGTTGTATCTTGCAAGCTATTTATGAAAATACAAAGCATTGGTATGACAAAAACAGCGAAACATTGTGGTGATATTTTTATAGCCTTAATAACATATATTTAAGTGGCAATGGGCTCTATTAGAGCCAAAATAATTTTTGTAGCTATATGTTCTAGGTTTAATTATATTATAAACGCAAAGGCAATGAATAGTCTATTTTGCATTAATTTTGCCCCCCTTTTTCCGAATTTCCATTACCATACTAATTTTAAAACTTTTAAAACAAATTTTAATTACTTTAAATTAAAATGAAAAAAAAACAAAGAATTCATTCGATCACGGGTCTCAAACTCAAATAATCCGGGGGCCACAGGAGGTAGAGTCTGATTGAGACTGGATCGTATCAAGTATTCCACACACAAAAAAGGGATTAAAAATTAATTAAAGTACAAGTGTGGCAATCTGCTCCACATTTAAAAATTACAAATAAAATCAATAAGTGTTCTCAAGAACTAGCTTTCACTTATCTTCCACATTTTCAATGTTGCTAGAGACCTGGCAGCGCTTCCTTTTACACAGCTGAGCAGCTTAGGCTTGAGTGAGACCGCAACTGAGACCCTCAGTATAGATTGAAGATGCTCATCAGTATATTAGGCCCTGAACTATAAAGTGCATAGTGAAAAGAGCTTTTCACACAGATACGTACTCATAAAAAGACATATGATTTGCTTGAACAACATGGAAATCTCAGGGAAAGTGGAGGGTAATGCAAAATATGTCAATGCTTGTCTGTTTTTTGTTTCAGCTCCCTGCGCGGGGCATCTTGCACATTACGGGAGAAAGGGTCAGCAAAAAGTTTAAAAGGGGCTTTCTGTGTTTTGAAGTCTAAAAAATGTGATCAAATTATTTCTGTAGCTTTTCAATGGCATCAGTATACTTACAATTAAACTACTACCGAATGGTGTGCCCAAGTCCATGAGTACTTTGCATGTTGTGTCAGCTCCTGTGTAATATCAACAAGAAAAGCCAAGAAAATGAGACATTTGGGAACACTAAGAACAGGAGCAACCACCCCATCCTTTTCGGTGAAGGCATTATATTGCTAAAACTGTCAAGCAGTAGGCAGGAGCAGGCCATACGAATGAATTTTTGAAGCTTTTGTAGGTATAATAAAATGTGACTTTTTATCGAAGTAAATGCCTTTTTGACTAACCCTATTTTGAAAGAAAGTCCTACATTATGGAGCAGAGGCTTGGAAAATAACTGTGAGCATTACGCAGAAAGCACAGACCTTTATAAACACACAATAAGATCCTGAACATCAAACAGCCAAATAATATCACCAACAAATATTTTTTTAGAAAGGACTCACCAGGTGCCCATAGACGAAGAAATGTTAAAAAAAAGATGGAGATGGATAGGATATTCTCTCCTAAAACTCCCAGTTAGCACCACCAGACAATTCCTAACATGGAAGTCACAAGGAAAAAGAAGGAGAGGAAGGCCGAAGAATACATGAAGAAGTGAGCTAGAGGCAGACATGCAAAATATGGGAAACACCTGGAAACAACTGGAAAGGAAAGCACAGGACCATGATAAATGGAGAATTCTTGTGTATGGCATATGCCCAAGAGTAGGTACAAAAAGCATAAGAAGAATAAGAAGATTTTGAACCTGACCAAGCTTACAGGCTCAGAATTTTCCTCACTCGTAAACACCAGCGGCAATTATAATAGGGATTCTTTAATACTGTGTCAGGTTGCTACGATTGACACAATTATGATTGTTTATTACCCACCAACTTACTTTGTAAAACGTTTCTCAAAGCCGAATTCTTGCCATGTTTGTCTCATGAAAAGGTATGCAAATAAAAACTTGTGTACGCTTTTAAAACGGTTCTTACCATTATAATTAACATACACATGTATAGAAACATAATAAATATCTGAATTAGACTAATCGGTGAGATTCGACTGAAACCGTCGCGGAGGGTCACGTTATAGATATGACTATTGGGATAACGCGCCGGCTATTAACACTAAACTTCGCTGTCATGTCGCTGTCCGCAAAATATCGTCTTGCAGATCACAAATGGATGGGGGGCCGCAAATTTGAGACCCTTATATTAGATGTTTATTTTTTAATAATCATGATTATCTCATTTTTATATAAGGAATTTAATAATGGATAATTAAGTGAAAGGAGAAAAATAAGCAACATGAAGTTATTGTGATAACAAGAGCACAACAAGGGAACAATGTTCAAAAAGGAAACAAAATAAAATGACTTAAATTAAACATGTGAAACCATTACGAACACAAGAAAGGAACAACTAGTGAAAGAATTGAAGAGGGTGAAGCTTATACAATTACATGAAACGAGTAAACAGCAAGCTCAACTCATCACAGAAGCGCAGATTTAAACGTGTAAATGGCTTACTATCAAGAGAAATACAACAATGAATAAAAATGAAACCAGATCACAGATTATGATATTTCATTGAAAACTACACGATCCAGTCCATTGGGAGGACATATGGGTCCAAGGAGAACAATTTAGATAATTTCTAAACATTGTTTTTTTTGCCTCATGTGAGAAAAGATCTAAAGCATTAAATAAAATATTGTTAAGAATGTAACAAACTTAAATTACATAGTGCAAAAACAAGGATCAACTACAAAAGATAGATCTGGCATAAAGACAGTTTTAAAAAATTGCAAATGATATTATTGACATCAAAAAGACAAAAAAGTATGCCTTAACAAAGATAGATTTTGCAACACGATGGATAGAGGCTATACTATGAAGATAAATTACAGCTGAGAGCATTTGCCATGCACTATTAGCAGTTTTTACAAGATTCAAATTTCCTGACAACTATTTTGTCAGATAATGGATTTAAATTTAGGTCAGAAACTACTGCAGTTTTCACACATGTGCTGAATATAACACAGACCTTTGCAGCAAGATACAGACCACAAGCAAATGTTGCATCAGAAAGAGCTAACCAATCAATTAAGATGATGTTAAAGAAAGTTGTCAATGATAAACAAGCAGACGGGACATATTTTATACTTAGTACTTTTTGCCTACAGAGAAATACCACATGAAACAACAGGTTTCTCCCCATGTGACATTTGTTTTTAGAGCAAATCCTAAAAGCCCATTTGAAACATTACATAAAGAATTGCTTTTAATAAAGAAAAACGTATTTCTCTATATGATATTGTAACTATGAAAAAGACAAGAAATGATGCATGCGGTACAGAATGCTAAAAAACTTACACAATAAAAACAGTAAATATAAAGATATTGAAGAGAAACAGAAATGTTAGAGAACTTGAACCAAAAGACAATGAAATATATTTTCTACAACACAATTACAATATTAGCAATCAAGGCAAAGTCCTCACACTATGATAGAGGAAAGTAGTAATATAGATTACATAATGAGTATCAGAGGCAAAAAAAACAAACAAGTTATTTCACATTAATTTACAAAAACTATTTCATGAACCAGCGAAACCTCTACAAGCCATTATAGAAGAAGTTATAGAAGGTAGAGGAACATCATCATTGAAGAATGACAATGATATAATAAATGCTATTTCAAATATTATTATTACAGAAGAAAATGGATAAAGACTGTAATTTTAATTAGCATCATAATGGAATGCTCTAAGATTTAATTCAGCGTGCAGTGTTCGTCTTGATCGAGCAGTGTGTACTCTATCGGCATCCAGTCTTGTTTCTCGCTGCTAGATTGTTTCAGACAAACGGTTTTCAGCATTGCTTACTCGGCCGGTTTTGAGTCTTGATTTTCGTTGCTTGACTGTTGCAGATGAACGGGTTTGAGCATTGCGTACAAGAGCGGTTTTCAGTTTTGCTTATCGTTGCTTGAATGTTTCCGAATCTCGTGATGACTTTTATTTCGTGTTTGGGGAGTAAAAAAAAAACAAAAGCTTTTGGTTTGGGTGGCATAATTGATTTGACAGCGAAACTATTGCTTTATGTCGAACATTACAAATGCATGTGATATATGTTATTAGCAATGATATTTCACAATTAACACAACTTGTTAGGTCACACACAAAATTAAATTTCGGTGTTTTTATTTCATTCAATTAATTTACAATATTCCTAACGTTAATAATTTTAACACGTTGGGATCTCTCATCTTTTTACATGAAAACTTCATAGGTACGCTCATTTTTGGCAGTAGAGTTCCACTTGTATAGCTTCACATCAATTTATAAATCATAAATTTAAGCTTTAAAATCAATATATTACCATAGTTCAATGCCTACGATGTCACGTGTGTTATTTAATGACTTAAAAAACGATCGATTTATGAAAAATAACTTTACATAAAACAAAACAACTTCGAAATTATAAGACTCTTTTCAAGAAATAATTTTTATTTAAGAAGAACTACACGTTTTCAACGTCATATCCGATTTTAAAACAGGTCACAACATTCAAGCTTATTTATAAAAATAACAAAAAATGCTCCCTACACTAAAAATACAAAAACGTGTTTTCTATGCCTTACTACAAAGTTCCTAATTTTTGGCATTTGTTCAAGAGTTGTAGTGTTTCAAAATTAAATTGATGGAGCTCGTTTAAGAAAATAAAACGAATTTAAGGCCCCCGGCCCTAAATCAAATATTATAAAATGATGGTACTAAATTAGAAACATTTGCCGGTGGATTCAGCTCCATCCACTCCAAATATTGTTTACGTCCATTTGTTCTAAAGAATGATAGCAGTTGTTACAATTTCAGATCTGTTCTAGAGGTTCCAATTTTGTCACTAAAATCAAGCAGGTAGCTTTGTTACCTGAGAGATATGATTTCGATAATTTTCCTAGACATTTACGTGGCATCATATACTTATTGGAGCATTTCAAAACATCACTCTTAGTACTGTGTTTATTAATATTTGTATATTTTTAGAATTATACTTTTTGACTTTCTGTGCTGTAAGTTAACAAATATAGATTTTATTTCTGACTATTTGATATTGCATTAAAAAATAATAGTATAATTAAATTGAATTTTATTAACATCCCTAGCAATTGTATCCTTTTCTTTGTATCAATTTCTTCAGTCTCGACCCAAATCTTAACCTTAAATGTGCAGAACCATGTAAAGGTACATACCAATCTACACTGACGCTTCTTTATCGCGCAACCATTCGGGGTGCTATATTTCAACTCCCAGGCGGGCTTGACTGTGAACCGACAAATCTTTGTTGACCACAGGGAACGAACCAAAGATTTAGTCCTTGCAGCTAGGACTGAGCATGTCAATCATCATTTAATATAGGCAGCAGCTCAAGCAAGGACTTGTTTCGCATTGTGGGTCTGCTGACAGGTAAATACAAGGATACATCACTGTCAAGTAACATTGCTGTAGGCGAGCTGCCAGACGCTCTAAATGACTTCTTTATTATGAAAGCTAAGAAGATCAGGGTGAGACTTGACAGCTGTTGCATCGATGCTGCACCAGATTTCTCACTCTTCAACGGCTCTCCTATGGATGAATTTGTTGAAGTCAATGAATACAATCTGAGGAAAATCCCAAGAAAGTCATGTTCGCTTGACCCTGTTCCAGCAGGGCTGTTGTATGAATGTCTGGATGAAATAGTTCCCCTCATCACTTGTATCATAAATCAGTCCTTGACAACTGGTATTGTTCCATCACCTTTTAAAGAGGCGATTGTCACGCACTGTTAAAGATGGCAAATCTTGACCCAAATGTGCTGGAAAATTATCGTCCCGTCTCAAATTTGCCATTGGTATACACAATTTTAGAAAAAGTCGTTCTCCGCCAACTTCTGGATCACCTCATTCAATGTGACTTGCTTGAAACTTTCCAGTCAGCCTACAAGACGCATCACTCTACTGAGACAGCCCTGTTGCGCGTCGTAAACGACCTTCTGTTGCCTTGTGATGAGGGCCAGGTATCCATTTTGTCGCTACTTGATGTATCGGCAGCTTTCAATACGCTGGACCACAGCATACTTCTGCAACGTCTCACTGATGAAATATGTGCAAATTGGGAAACGATCGGTGCGACACTAAATTTTGCTGTCTGCATGGGTCTTGTTTGCTAGGAGTCGCAAGGTTTGAAAAGAAGCCCCTGCCTGCCCATTACCTGTAACACTTCGTCCTGAAATGGTCCGCCAGCCAGTTTTTAATTCCCAAATTTTAATAAGATAATGGGCCTTCTGGCTGAGGCTGGGCAGCCCCAGTTTTCGTCAGTTTCCGCTTTCTCATTGCCACTAACTTTGTTATGACCTGGGATCCACCGCAATGTGACCTTGCCTCCTAGTTCACTGATTTTGCACACGTCATCAAATATGACGTCAACTAAGTGAGTGGTGCCTGTTCTTTTCCTCAAGATCTCAAGAGCAGATCTTGAGTTCAAGTAAACAATCACATCGAGCCCCTCAAGTTCCGTCTATTTCAATGTGTAATACACTCTCTCTAGGGCCCTGTGTCTAGCCTTAAGCTCCGCATCTAAATTAGATGCTGCAGTCGCACAGGGCCCCGAGAGCTTTTCATTCGGTGGTCCCCCTGCTGGGTATATATTCTAGTGTGAGAAGTTCGGCCGAAACTGGTATTCCAGTATCGAAGTAACAAACATTTGAGAAAGTGTAAAACATGCAGAAGTTAAATTATCACGGAACTAAAGAAGGCCAAATGGTTATAAGAAAAAACGGCAATCACATACATACTTAAATTAATTAAAAGTTTTAAAGCTTAAAACCATATATATTAAAATTTCTAATAAAAATTTAGTTTAAACAAAAATAATTTCAAAAAACTCATAATAGTCATCAGTTTTAAGTAGATAAGGTTTATCAGTATAATAATAATAAATAATAAAGTTTATATGAAAAACACGATCATTCCCAAAGGCTCGAAGTGCGGTACAAAGTCAAACATGTTTAAAAATCTATAATTTACCACATTTAAAACAAACGCAACACTACAAAAACTAATTACAAGCATACCAAGTCAAAGTCTTTCTACCCATTTCAACACTAAGCAACAGAGCAAATATGCATTGACTGGAAAATGTGGTAGACAACAACATTCCAGAAGGGGTTTGCGAAAAGATGTGTCTTTAAATCGGTTTTAAAGGACTCCAGTGTCTGGTTGTTTCTGAGATCGACTGGAAGGGCGTTCCAAATTGTTGGGCCAGCAAATGCGAAAGTGCGCTTTCCGTAAGTCTCAAGGCGAACACGTGGTGTAAAGAGTTTGCCACTGTCGGATGAGCGGAGTAGTCTAGTGGGTAAATAAGGCGTCAGCAGCTCTTTCAGATAGGACGGCGCCAGGTCATGTAAGCAGCGGGAGCACAAAGTTGCAATTTTGTACTCTATGCGAGCACGCACCGGCAGCCAGTGCAACTCTCTCAGAAGTGTTTTACCATGGTCGAAAATGCGTTTGCGAAAAACAATTATAGCAGCATTATTCTGTGCTATTTGAATTTTATCCAGGAGCGTAGCTGGAAGACCCACCATGAAAGAATTGCAATAGTCCATGCGTGATAGCCGAATGGTCTAAACTGAGCAAATCTCAAGTTGGTGGTCTGGAGTTCAATTCCAGTTACAGCCCAGTCAAGCAATAACACCACCAGCACCCCGGGTAGATGAGACTCGTTAACCTTGGACGCCAACTCATCTAAGAGAAGGAAACTCTGAAATCAAACCCGGAGATGGAGTCCCGAAAGGCGGATAACATTGATACAATGAAACATTCCGGCAACTCCTTCGACGTCACTGGTGCCAAGTTGTATCATCCAATGATGTTCCCTTGGGATAACCAGCGGCGTGGAGAGAGGCGATTTGCTGTTGGGAACCAGCTTATAATCCTTAAAGTATAATCCCAGGCCATGTGGATTTCGTCTTCCGAAGCCCACTCCATCGTCACATTGTTACGGACGGATGCCAGCAAAAAAAAAAAAAAAAAAAGATAGCACAAATGCAGACATCAGCCTCTTTGATGCATCAATTGTTAGGAAGGCCCTGATGTGACTAATCCTGAAAAATCGCCTTGCATAGCATGTTAATGTTACTTTCTAAAGGTCTAGGTAGACACCCAGGTACCGTACTGTTTGAGCTAACTCGATACGCACACCTGAAGGAGTAACTGATGTTGTGTTATTTGCAGATTTTTGCTTCTGAGCGGTAGCAATGGGGATCAGCTCGGTCTTATCGTAAGTCACTTTGAGCTTGTTTATGGTCATCCAGTGCTTAACTGACTCCACTGTCTTCTGTGTCATACTCAGCAGCTGAGGGAACTGAGAGGGGATCATGGATTGTTGAAGTTGGGTGTCGTCCGCAAACATGTAGTATTGCATGTCAAACTGCTTGATCACTGCACCCAGGGGCTGAATGTACATCGTGAAAAGCACCGGGCCTAGGACCGAGCCCTGGGGTACTCCGAATTCGATATTAGATTTCTTCGAGTCCAAGCCGTTTGAAATAATTGACTGGACCTGATTTTTCAAAATCAACAGGAACCATCTCAGGACAATAAATAGCGTCGCTATGCGAAATAAATATTTAAAAAAAATAGCGGAAAATTTCGGCCGATGGGAACTTGCGTAATTAAATAAATTTAAAGTTAAGGACTTCTGAGTTATTAACTAAATATATTTCTTTAAAATATGTTACAGCCAAGAATAATCTTCTAAATTTTCTAATATTGCATAGTAGAAATGTGTTTAAATTTAATTATCATTATCGCTAGTCACTAGTATTAGTAGAGACTACTGTCGGCAGAATAAAAAAAAAAAAATTATGTTTTTATTAAAAGCTCTCTAACTCTATTGGGAAGGAGGAGAGAGAGACAAAAATGCAAATATTGGATCAAGAAGCCCTTATTCCTTATTGATCCTAAATATTAAGCCTGGACTCCACCCTTTTACTGAGTTACAGAGTTACTGGATGGATATCTTTGAAGATTTTACCCTAAAAACAAGTGGTGGTAAGTTTTAATCTAATCACTTGGTAGCAAAATGCATAAAGAATAAACTCACAATATTGTTATAACATATGTTATAATGTATTTTCTATGTACAATGGTTTACTTTTATACTAATTTAGGCACTTGGACTAGGATTAATGGTATTTTCCCTTACTGATAGCATACCATTACTGATACCATTAGTGTTAATTTATTTATGAATCAATCAAATTTTTTTTTTTCACAGGTTCTTTATTGAGTGAATATTCTGTGGTGAAAAATCTTACCTAATCTTATGTAGAAATCAAGTCCAGGACAAGCTCTTATTTATCAAATATAATTATTATAATAAAACTGCAGACTGTTTTAAGAAATAATATTTGTTCAGAGTCCATAAATATAATTAAGGAATACTGTAGTTTATCAGCCTGTGTTATGTGAGGATTATAACAAAGATATATAAAAATGCCGGTACATGGGAAAAAATAGATCACATTAGTGAGGAATGGATTGTATTTGACATTAATATCAAAATTAGCATTATTGTACTGATACATTTTAATTTTTTTTAACTTTAACATCAGCGAATACCGCTATTTTAAAATTTAAAAAAAAAAAAATTGACTCTTGTTTTGAGTTATTTATATATTCATCAAATTTTACTTAGTCATCTTTTACTCAAGAATTATTAAGAAATATATTTAATATACAAATCTATAAGCTATGAGACCCATTTTTTAAAATATATTACATACAAAACATAATTTTCATTAAAAGAAAAATTATAGTGCATTTTTTAGGAAAAAAAGACAAAATATAGGTTTTGCTAAAATGTTGACAACTTTTTGATTGTTCAAAGAATTTTTGTCATGTTTGACTATGAATTGTATAAGTTGATGAAGTATTTTATTTAAATAAATTTTAAATCTTTTATAACAAGGATTTTTTTTTTCCTTCATACTGTGTAAAGATTTGGTCAAATTTTTGCATAAAATGAAAAAAAATAATTCTCCAATAATGTTTCAATTATTTTTATAACTAAGAAAATAAAATATACAAAAAATATCTAATGATAGCTGAGTCAAAGATGAACAAGTTAATATATTTAACTGATCAGATCAGAGCTATTTCAGATCAGTTAATTAATTATTTTAAAAAATCACATTAAGATTTTTAAGAAATGTGAAAAAAAACATCAGACTGCAGAGAGTTAATAATTAAAAATGAACATTTATATTTAGATTCATGAAAGAATATTTTTTGGATAATATTCTCTAAATGTAGCCAGGAGTATTTAAAGTCAATATTTGTTCTACTATCACTTTATTGGCCGTAAAAGAAATGAATTTAATAACATAGCTTAAAATTAATTTAATAGATAACGTGACACTAAAAACCAGGTAACATGACTCCACGTTTTATGTGTAAGTTTTTATAGCATGCTTTAAATTATCACCCTAAAAATATAAAACACAACAACATCCTATCTTTTACGTTTGTTTTGTAAGGGTTTTTTTTAAAGCCCCAATATTTCCTAGAGTTTTTTGTTGTGTAATATTACTGGTATTAGCTCTTCAAACTTTACAAGACCGACTCATTTTAACCCCCCTCCGACTGATAAATAACACTCAGTGGTGTTGGGTGTTTCCATGGCTACACAGGAGTAGACAGTACTTGGGTGGATGAGGTCAAGTTTTTTGTCAATTGTTTTTTTATAATGTCACTTGACTCTCCTCTGTTGTTGTAGCTTCACACTGTAAACGTCTTCGACTAAACGGCATAACATTGCTTCTATCTAACTGTGTCCACAATAAACGCATCTACAACAATTTAGATGCTCACATGTCATTAAAGTTGTTTTTTTTTTTTTTTTTTTTGACGCAGATTCAAATTTATTTTAATTAAAAGATTTGACATTTTAACAAAAAAGGATTACATGGACAGTCAAACAAATATTAGTTGAAGGAATTTTTTTTTTTTTTTTTTTTTTTTTTTTTGACGCAGATTCAAATATATTATAATTAAAAGATTTGACATTTTAACAAAAAAGGATTACATGGACAGTCAAACAAATATTAGTTGAAGGAAGATACGGTTGATGATTCAATGGAAATCATTTTTTTTTCAAGTGTCTCCTGTCTTCAAAACCTTGACTGAAATAGAACATACATAATTTTATTTCACTTGACTCTCCCAAGCAACCCCACCCTTAGTTATAAGTGTTAAATGTTAAACAACAACAGTTAAAATTAGTACCATATAAATTTAAAAAAAGAACTTCGTCACATTTGTTCTGTTTATCATGTTTTTGGTTCATGTTGACATATTAGTAGGAGAATGATATCGTTGTGAAATAGTATTAACACATTACCACCATAGGATGACATTCCCTGGTAACTGGTATGATATATATATATTATATATATGTATAGACTTGTAACGTCGTAATCAGTAAATTTTATTTTTTAGATATCGATGATTAATTAATGATTGAATGGTTGATGACTGATTGATCTCTGTAATTGTCTTAAGTCATGTTTTTACAATCTTTTGTCAAACAACTATTGTTGCTAATGCATGCATTTTGGTAGATCTGTCCTTTGAGAGGTGTAATTAATACGATCGTGTCATTTTAATAAACTGTTTTCTTGAAATTATTTACTTGGCAGACGTACTACTTGTATTCAGTGTTTCTTTCAGAAATTTTCCCCAGGGGGGTGGGGGATGGGCGGCATTTCAGATATTTCGTGGGGGGGGGGGGGCGCAGTGCCAGCAATTACAGTTGATTTATTGTTTGACATATTTTTGCTCCGGGGGGGGGCACTTGGTGTTTTCCAGGGGGCAGTGCCACCCCCCCCAACCGTATATAGCTGGAATAAACAGAAGATCGGAACAGGGACACGCTTCTAGAATAGGACTCCCCCACTGTGTGATCCATGGAGATCAGCACCAAAACTATAAACGCTAAGTCAACAAAGATTGAGCATAGAACTTGAGCAATATAGCAGTAATAATAATGATACCGTCTGTATGTTAGGGACACTTGCTTTGTGTTGATATACCTTTATAATTGGATGAAATCCGTTTGATGCATATATATTAAGCACCAAGAGCGTTTCACGGAGGAAGTTGCAAATATTATTATGCAATAAATAGTTGCATTTAATTTCTCCTTTAACTAAGACTTCGTTTCAGTCTATACTATATGTATATAGATAGGTGTTATGTCTGTGTGGTAATTTGGCTTAAATAACGAATCCCTAGACAGAGTGCCAAGTGGAGATCTCATACGACAGATACTCCTCGCTAATATATCATAATGCAGATCACCACAGTCTTGTAAAGAATTTCTTCATTTTTGCTGATATATATATGTGATATTTTGGTTTTTGTGTTTCGCCGTCAGGTGACTATGAAGTTTCCTTGTGGTCATTCTAATGCTTAAATTTTGCTGTACCCAAAAACGTGTTCATTATTTGTACAGAGTTCTGCCAGTCATTCACCGTTCTCTTTCCTCTCTTCTCTACGATGGTGCACAGAGATCTGGCGGTCTTTCAACGTTCTCTTTCCTCTCTCATGTACCATGCTGCACAGAGTTTTGCCAAACTTTAGTCGTCTCTTTCCTCTCTCCTGTACCATGGCGCCCCATAATATCTTCCTACATACTGCTTTATTTTCCACTCATAATATTGGACTTTCCTATTACAAAAATATATCAGTATTTTCATATTTCTAATATTGGTTGAAGTCTGTTGTCGTAAGTTTCTTTTTTTGTGTGTCTGCCTTACTATCGTTGGTGGGGGAATAGGAATTTATTTTGTTCAGTGTAAAGTATTACATTAATAGCCTTAAATCCAAGGACCCTTTGTTCAAGGCAAAAAACGTCAGCATGTGGAATGTCATAACATTCTATCAAACATAAAGAAGTACAAGTGGCGGCTGAAATGAGAACATACAAACTCTTACTTCCTAGCATCTAATGGACACAAGCTGGACAGTTAACTGACTACAGGAGAAACCATTATATACTCAGGATCAAAAGTCTCAACGAACCGCCCTCATTAAGGTACGGATGCCGTAGGAGGCATTGGTAGGCCGGAACGCTCATGATTCAAGAACTTTTAGCAATTTACCAAACCACAAAGAAGAAAACATAAGAAAACGATATAGTTTGCACAAAATTGTGTCTCAACAAAAAAAGCTTTCGCCAAATAATTAAAGGTCATAGACAGCGGTAGCTTTGTCAACATGTCCAAATAAAACTATATGATTTTATTTTGAAGAAAAAATAAATTTTGAATGACTTTAAACGTTACTTGTATTAATATTTTATAATAATAATATTTGTGTTTGACTGTTTACAAAAATATCTCCAAACAGTTTGAAATGGACAACACGGCATTTAGCATGTGTCGTTTGAAAAATTCGGCTTGTGTCATGGATAACCTGGTGTCACTGGTAGGCTTGTGTCAGTGGTAGGCTTGTGTCATTGATAACCTGGTGTCAGTCGTACGCTTATATCAGTGGTAGGCTTGTGTCAGTGGTAGGCTTGTGCCAGTGGCAGGCTTGTGTCATTGATAACCTTGTGTCATTCGTACGCTTATATCAGTGGTAGGATTGTGCCAGTGGTAGGCTTGTGTCAGTCGTAAGCATATGTATGTGTCGAGCTTGTGTAAGTGCAAGAATGGGTCATGGGAGGCTTGCGTCAGTCGTAAACGTGTATCATTGGTAGGATGGTGTCAGTGGTAAGTTTGTGTCAGTGGTAGGCTTGTGTCAGTAGTAGGCTTGTAACAGGAGTAGGATTGTGTCAGTGGTAGGCTTGTGTCAGTCAGACATGTTGTGTGATTGGTAGCCTAGTGTCATTCATTAGTTTGTGACATTGTTGAGCTTAAATAAGTCACAAGCTTTTGTCATGGTAGGCTTTTGTCAGCTGTAAACGTGTATCAATGGTAGGCTTGTGTCAGTTGTAAGCTTGTGTCAGTGTTAGTCTTGTGTCAGTCCTAAGCTTGTGCCATTGGTAGGCTTGTGTCAGTCATAAGATTGTGTCATTGTTAAGTTTGTTTCAGTGATAAACTCTTATTTGATAAGAAACCAGTAGAGTACTGCGTGTCCAGCTATAAGCATGTGTTTAGGTCTATAGTTGACACAACAACGGAAGTTCATCTGGGTTTACATGTTTTGAAATACATAATTAGCTTTGGCATTTAGATACCCATGACAGTCAGCATGTAGTCTAAATTCTATTCATGAAGTAGGGTAATTTATTTTATTTTTTGCCAAAGCAAGAGTAATCACTTCGTTGTGCACCCTAACCTGGCTTAATGCTTTGGCTGGGCTTAAATTTATCTAATTACCCAAGTAATTCTTTCAAGATGAGAAGTGTCATGAAAATTTCATCACTGGGCCATATTTGTTGGGCACCAGTTCAGGTTTTAATCAGAGTCCCTGGCCTTCAATTTCTTTTTTTAAAGTGTTGGTTTTGGTCATGTGCTCACTTAACAACACTAGCATGTGAGCCATGTGTTGTTGTTTTTTTTAAACTTGGGGACTGGTCAGTTGACCAATACCATATAAAGTATCATTTAGTTACCAAATTCTTCACCCGTCTTCACGGTTTTGTTAGCAATTTAGGATGGCATGATGGACTTGGGCCGTTAGTTTGTGGTATACCTTAAACTGTACCTGGATTTAAGGTCAGCTGAGAGTATCTGCGTTATTGCAACACTTCACTTCCACAAGAGTGCAATCTTTCGAACCGATGTAGCAAGATCAAGATATAAGGGTCACTTTCAATAGTATAGCCAATTACTCATAATATGAAATTACATATTATGTAGCAATGTTTGTTAGAATAGGGCTATCTTCCATTCTTGTTCGTAAAGGAGTTCAGTTATTTATTGCGCGTCTGTCTTATGCCACACATTTCGTTGTAGGAGCAGCAGGTTTAAGCGTGGTAACCTTTCGAACCACTACTTACACTGTATATCTCATGTTTAGCTTCAACAGACTGTCGTTCATCACCATTGCGAGAGATGGTCGATACCTAATGCCAGCAGTGGTGACTTTATCATGGCGCTTAAAATTATCGTCACTAGGCCGGTGGGGTCATTAGGGGGATTAGTAGGTGCGAGCGTAGTGGTTGGCACACTGTCAGGGTGATGACACGAAATGGAAAATTGAAAAGTTTAATTTATTTCACAACATGTACAAGTTAAGTACAAAAATATGGTGTAGCAAGAACATGGTGTCATAAGACGCCATTAGAACATGGTGTAGCAAGAACAGGCCGTAACAAGAACAAGTTACCAGAAGAACATGGTGATGCAAGAACAGGCTGCCACCAGAGCGTCTAATGATGTTTCCATAAAATTAGTGGCCCAGCTCAAATTCGTTCATGTTCATCTTTTACCAGTGTTCACTAAAGCAACAATACCAATGGTTTGTTTGTATTCGCTACAGCAATCAATACGAATGCTTTGTTTGTACTCACTACAGCAATCAATACCAATGCTTTTTTTGTACTCACTACAGCAATCAATACCAATGCTTTGTTTGTACTCACTACAGCAATCAATACCAATGCTTTTTTTGTACTCACTACAGCAATCAATATCAATGCTTTGTTTGTACTCACTACAGCAATCAATACCAATGCTTTGTTTGTACTCATTACAGCAATCAATACCAATGCCTTTTTTGTACTCACTACAGCAATCAATACCAATGCTTTGTTTGTACTCACTACAGCAATCAATACCAATGCTTTTTTTGTACTCACTACAGCAATCAATATCAATGCTTTGTTTGTACTCACTACAGCAATCAATACCAATGCTTTGTTTGTACTCATTACAGCAATCAATACCAATGCCTTTTTTGTACTCACTACAGCAATCAATACCAATGCTTTGTTTGTACTCACTACAGCAATCAATACCAATGCTTTTTTTGTACTCACTACAGCAATCAATATCAATGCTTTGTTTGTACTCACTACAGCAATCAATACCAATGCTTTGTTTGTACTCACTACAGCAATCAATACCAATGCCTTTTTTGTACTCACTACAGCAATCAATACCAATGCTTTGTTTGTACTCACTACAGCAATCAATACCAATGCTTTGTTTGTACTCACTACAGCAATCAATACCAATGCTTTGTTTGTACTCACTACAGCTACAATACCAATGCTTTGTTTGTACTCACTACAGCAACAATACCAATGCTTTGTTTGTACTCACTACAGAATCAATACCAATGCTTTGTTTGTACTCACTTCAACAACAATACCAATGCTTTTTATTTTTTTAAAAGAACAATGATAAATTACTGAAATGAATGAAGATCTTTTAAGATAAGATATATTGGGACTAGGGATAAGGATAGCTTGAGACTAGAGGTAAAGTTGTAAAATTGTATGGAGTATAGAAAGAGACCAAAAGGCTTTTGAAAGAAATTTGAAACAAACTTCACTGGGAGTTGAATAGAACAAGAAGTGTGCAATTCGGCACATGTTCCTTGAGAAATTGATCATCATCGGCTCCAGCAATCCAAGTAAATGGCGAATGAATGGAGGGAAGTGGGGGTTCCGACAATGGCAAACCTTCAGGTTTCCAGTCATAGTGATCTGAACGAAAACCTGAGAATTAGTTTTTCCAGCGCCTCTGTAAAGAAACACGCTTCGTCATTTTCCAGATCAATTTTTAACTTTTTATGTAACTTTAATGAAATAATGTTTGATCAATGATCACGAATTCCCGTTACCGTTCTGTATGACGTTTACAAACAATTGCTTTCGTCAGCGGAGTTTTAGGTGGTTACCCTAGTAACCCCTGTTTGTTAAACTAAATTTTGCGGGCACTAGTGTTTAGATCACAGAACAGATTATTGTAAATAGCAAGTACTTGAATGTAAGAAAGTATCGATCTGGGTTGGAATCGATCTGTGTTGGATTTGGTATAAACCTGGACACAAGCCGTATCATTGGAAAGCTGCATCGACAGAGGCCCCCCCCCCTCCCCCCCCCAAAAAAAAAAGCGACATGTTCAGTGAAACATGGAGGCATGGTAACCATCTAATCTGAAGTTTAAGAATAAAAATAAATATGTATATCCTTAATTACTTTCTGGGCGATTAATGTACCAACTATATTATTTTTAGCCCACCCCCCCCCTAATAAGGAGCCCCCGCTGAACTTAGGCCGAATATAATTTTAACAGACCTTGTTAATTATGATTTTGCATATGACCATAATATTTATTCTCCTGACACGATGTCGTAATAATTTTATCAGAACGATGTAAATCTCGAGAAAATGGAGAAATAGTTTTTAGAGTGGAGTGATCCTACACGTTTAGTAGAGCAGGAGTGTACGATAGTTTTTTGAAGGTAACCGTCCTATTGAATAATTTCTCGTATGCATTATTAACTTATTATGAGATGCAATATTGAACGAGTTTGCATTTCTTCAGTGCATCCTACAATTTTTACAAGGCTATCCTCCTAGCAAGATTTATTATCTGACTTATTAATTAAAAGAAATAAAGTGCTGGAGATTATACAATTGGACGTCATCACATTCTTGATGTGAGAAAAACATGAGTTTTAAGAGTGGACACTGGGAGGAATCAATCAGCTGCAGCAGGCCATGCAAAGTATTAGTTAATAAAGTTAGCATCAACGATTGTCATATCGGTAATATAATAGTCATAACTTTCACTTAACCTACAATAATATTCATTAAACATTACTAACTATACATTTTAATCAGGCTAATTATTGATATATTAATAAATACTATTATTTATTTAGGCATTTTTTTAGCGCTTACCTTACAGCTCTAAGCGCTTTACAATTATTAAAAATATGTAAATTATTTAAGAGGCTAAAGTAAAAAAAAAAATGAAAAACCAGAGACACCAGAATAGTAACTACAATGTGAAAATGACTATATTAAGAGTAGCTTAAACATTAAAAATGGCTATAAAAACGTGTACACTTTGGCACTATATACTATTTTATATATTAGAATGAGCTTTAGTGACATAAAGCTAAAGAGCCAAAACTATTTAGTTAGGTTCGGATTTGTAAAAGCAATCATAGTTATTTCTATTCTTTTACGGAAATCGAATAAATTTAAATGTGCAAAAAATATTTTAAAATGCGCTTTTATTTTGTAAATGTTTAAGTATTATTATTTTAAATTACAAATATATTTAAAGTATCAACTATGGAACCATTTTAATGATATTTTATGTTTTTAAAATTTATGGAAAAAATAATGATCAAAGAATTACACCATACTCACATTAATCGGGAAAACCCAGTTGTTTTTAGTGCATCTTTTAGTGTGTATTTAATATTGCGAAATAAAATTAAAATTAATTTATTATTAAAAATCATGCAAATGACGTCACATCACGAATTGCTAATTTCTCCAAAACTCTTAGGTTTCTTTATTTTTAATAATCGCTCGTGAAATAAATGATACTATAATTTCCCTTGTCAATAGAACAATTTAATAAAAACATTTGATTTCTTCTTAATTGTTAATAAAAAAACACATATTGAAAAAGCTTTATTTATTTTATCATTTAAAAAGTTTTTTGTTTTTTTACCCAAAAATATACTTTTATCAAATTTGTAACGTAGTAAAAAATAAACTTTAATTAAAATTAATATAACAAAATGCGGTCAATCAGTGCAGCGCAACTGCACAGCCAAGTAGCAATCACTAATCCACTTATAACTAATACAAATGAGAGCGAACCATTTCAAGTGCAAAATATGTTCTTTTGGGTATGGAAGAGACTACAATCCGCTGGAAAGTTTTCTAAATTTATTTAAATCTGGGTGGGGGAGGGGTTGCTTACTGTGACCCAGGCAGCACAAGATACGTCTCAAAATAAGGAATTAATTTGATTAATAATTAACCTTCTTGAGTACATTCATATCAAAATAAGGAAATAGGATGTGTACATTTTTACAAGGATGGCAATATATTTAAATCTTATGTTAATACCTTTGTAAAGAAAGAGATGCAACATTCTCTTTTTACTAATATGTGTATGTTCAGGGAAGCACAAGATAAGTCTCTAAATAAAGGAATGAATTTGATAAATAATTAACATTCTTGGGTACATAGATTTCGGAGGTAGGAAATAAGATGTGTACATGTTCACGTCAATGACAATAGAGCTAAATCCTATCGTATTACATTTGTAAACAATTCATGTTACATTCTCTTGTAACAAATAGACATATGTTTACCAGTTAAGGAAATCACTGGCGTTAACAAATCTTGGGTGCATTTATATAAGTCAAGTATACCATGAATATCAAAACCCAATCATTTTACACACGTGAGAAATTTATTTTGAAAATAGAGATTGGTTAATATTTAGGCCTACTTTCAAAAACTTAAAATATTTTTGTTTTTACTTTGCAAAAGTAAGGAGATGTGTATTTTATGAGACTAACCATTTATATTTTTAAAAAAACAACATTCAAATCTGTTATAGACGTGGAAAAGTTTGCGCGATTCTTATTTAGAGAAAAGATCTCTTTGTTTTACGATTTTCTGATAATACATATATTTTTCTTTAAAAAGGCAAAAATGTGTTTATGTTTTTGCTGAAGATATCAAGATATATCAAATTCCTATAGTATAAGATATGATATTTTATATCATATATGGATTTTTTGGTGTAAATTTATGGTAAGTTTTTTAAACAATTTTTAGAGAAAAAAAGTTTTATTTCAAGGGCACGAAAAGTGGTAAATCTAAAGTATTTCTCTAACGTAGTAATTGTCCTTCAATTGACTTCTTTAGTGACAAAAGTGATATAATTAGTGATAATTTAGACTGTGTAGTTTAAGGTCATGTTTAGATCGGGAAATAAGTAGTGTAGGAGCGTAAAAGGGATGTAGCAGGAAATAAATTCCCAAATATTTAGCAGATAAATACTTCTCAAAACTTAATGATATTAGAAACGTAAATATCATTACATTTTCAAAGTTGTGAATTGTGATGAGTTTACAAAAGCAGTTAGAAATTATCGCATAGGATCTACCATTATTATCCCGATAACATCGGGTCATTTATTCTAGTCAATTTAAAAAAAATAGTGACTTTTTTTTTGTTTAGTCCTGTGATTGTGATATATCTTTATTCTTTATAAATATCATTATTAATTCATATCCTTTTATTTGATATAATCTCTGAATAGGATATGACATATGCCTTGATGATAGCTTTTACTATACATAATTAATTGATTGATTAAATCAAGTATAGTATAGATTACAGTGTTTATAACATCAATACCTGTGAACATACAAAAAAAAAGAATGGAAGTTATTAAAGAGTTGGTAGCAATAGCTAAAGACATGGGATATGAAGGTGATGAACTAAAAGAATTTGTTCATCAAGAAACACAAAGAATTGAAAGAGAGAAGACTGAATAAAGAGATGAAAGGGCTGCGAGAAGATCCCATGAACTGGAGATACAAACATTGAAATCAGCCATTCTTATCAATAATAGAACACATACAGAAGTTAATGAAGCAAGGATTAATCAAAAACATCCCAGTATCAAAATACAACCATTTGACAACAAAAAGGAAAATTTTGAGTATTTGATCAAAATATTTGAAACTCAATGCAGTTTACAAAATATTCACAAGAGTGATTGGAAGGTGGAGTTATTTTCTGCTGTGACAGGATCAGCTAGAGACTCCCTAGCATGTTTGCAAAATATAGAAATTATTGACTACGAAACAATGAAGGAACAACTTTTAAGACATTTTAACAAAACAGAAAATTTCTATAGAAAAAGATTCCATGAGGCTGATTTAAGAACAAGTGATGACCCTCAGGCATGGACTTGCAAATTATTTGCAGATCTAACTTCATGGAGGAGTTTGACACAGATAAACATGGAAGATCCTAAGACTATCATGGAATTAATTGTCATTGATAAAGTTCTTAATTTGGCTAATGAAGGTTTATATTAATTTATCAAACAAAGAAAAATAAAAGACATGAAGGGATTGGTTACTGCAATTTCAGATTTTAAGGTTAGCTATCCCAATGCAATTTGTCAAAGAAAACTGACAGTGAGAATATTGTATACGAAATGAAAAACCTTAAAGGATATAGTAGTCTTCTAGACGGAAAAAATACAAACAGAAATAACTCAAATATAACATTTAATTGCTGGAGTTGTGGAAAAGAAGACATTTAAGAAGAAACTGTCAACATTATAATAGATTTAGTCAAACAAGAAGAAGACAAGACTGGAATCAGGGCAGGGAATTCAATTATTCTCACAATGTTAGACAGGCAAATATCAGAAGAATATCACCTAATAACAGTGCGCCAAGAAAAGTTTATGAAAGAGGAAGATCAGCATATTATCATACTGTAGCCACAATTTTAAATAGTAAAGGGCAGTTAAGTTTTTACCCAGCTTATGTGAATGAAAAAGAAACATTATATCTCAGAGACACTGGATGTTCAACAATTGTTGTTGACAGATCATTAGTGGAACCAGATCAATTCACTAAATGAAAAGAAAACATTAAGTTGGGAGATGCACAAATTATTTCATGTCAGACAGCGATTATTAAAGTTGATACACTTTGGGTAATAGGAAAAATCAGGCAGTTATCATGGATAAACATATAACACCATTGATAATAGGTAACATTCCAGATGTGATACCTGACAATTCTGAAATTTTAATGAAACAGATGTTGATGAGAAGACAACAAAGAAAACTGCATACTTCTAGCCAGTTAGAAAAAGATGATAGTCAAAATAATGAAATAGAAGAAAAACAGAATGATAGCATGAAGGAAATTGCATTGACCAAATGCAATGGCACTGAGAACATAAAAAAAAAAATACATGCATAGATTTAATGCCATTGCTAGAAATGAAAAGTTATCAGACCATATGAAAGCACAACTACTTAGAGATAAAATGATAGGAAATAAGAGGGCAAATAAGATAACACAAGATAAAATTGGAAACTATGAGAGCATGAAAGAAGAATTAATTCACAAGTTAACAGTAAACAGAAAGAATAATGAAAAGAAATTAAAAAATAATCGTCAACATGAACTTATTGTGATAACAAGAGCACAACAAAAGAAAAATGTTGAATAGGAATCAGAACCAAATGAACTAAATGAAATATGTGAAACCATTATGAACATAAGTAAAGATCAATTAGTGAAAGAACAGAAAGAGGACAAACACTTTTACAACCCCATCAAAAGAGATTGAACAATTTATGTACAATTGTTGTGTACAAGTTAAGCAAAAGTATATTCCTATGAGGTAATGATATTTTTAGATTAATAATATTTGAATTTACAGTTATTGATGATTACTATGGTGAAATTCATTAACTATTGATGGTGATATAATATTTTTTTTTAATTCTTGATATTGTGATATGAAGTAAGATGTTTAATTTATGATGTTGATAATAATTGGACTTGGATTATATGTCATAATTTAAAAACGTGTTACAAATTTTTAAAAAATTAAGAGGGATGGTGGTCACACATAAAAATGATGTACAAGGGAGTTAATTGATGTGAAATGGACGCATCTCAGAGACACAATCTATACATCCGCAATACAGGCCTTTGGCAAAAAATCTCACAAAAACACGGACTGGTTTGATGAACATTGGGACGAGATGAAACCTGTCACTGAAGCCAAAAGGAAAGCTCTTACGGCTTACAAGGAAAAGCCTACACCCGACAGGTTGCATGCCTTAAAAACAGCCAAGTCACTTGCCCAAAAGGTTGCACGTAATTGCGCCAATACCTACTGGCTTAACCTCTGTTCCAGCATACAGTCAGCTGCAGATATGGGCGATGCAAAAGCAATGTACGAAAACATCAAAAAGGCAACTGGCCCCTTGACGTCCAAAGTTGCTCCTCTAAAGTCCAAAAGTGGAGAAATTATCCAAGACCAGGCAGCACAGCTAAAACGGTGGGTTGAGCATTATCTGGAATTGTATTCAACAGTTACCACAGTCTCCAGCACCGCTCTAGATGACATCCCAGATATGCCACTCATGGAAGAACTTGATGTCGTGCCCTCACAGGAAGAGCTGAGCAAAGCTATTGATAGTCTAGCTTGTGGAAAAGCGCCTGGGGATGATGGAATACCACCAGAGGCTCTAAAGAGTGGTAAGATAGCTTTACTCCAACCATTGCACGAGATTCTGTCCCTCTGCTGGGAACAGGGCTACATCCCCCAAGACCTAAAGGATGCAAATATAGTGACACTATATAAAAACAAAGGTGATAGGAGTGATTGCAATAATTATCGCGGCATTTCACTCTTTAGTATTGTAGGAAAGGCCTTTGCCTGTGTCATACTAACACGTTTACAGAGTCTAGCATCCCGTGTCTATCCAGAATCTCAGTGCGGTTTCCGGTCTGGGCGGTCTACCATAGACATGGTGTTCTCCATACGACAGCTCCAGGAAAAATGCAGAGAGCAGCAGATGCCACTGTACATTGCCTTTGTGGACCTTACAAAAGCCTTTGATTACGTCAGTCGCAACGGGCTATTCAAAATACTGGCAAAAATCGGCTGTCCCCCTCACCTACTTGCCATCATCAGAGAGTTCCATGAAAATATGCAGGGTACAGTGCAGTTCGATGGAGCCAAGTCAGAAGCCTTTCCAGTCAGCAGCGGAGTTAAACAAGGTTGTGTACTCGCACCAACACTGTTCGCAATATTCTTCTCTGTACTACTTCGATACGCATTCAAGGATAGCAGTGAGGGAATCTGGTTACACACCAGAGCTGATGGAGGACTTTTCAACACTGCCCTACTCCGAGCCAAGACTAAAACGACAGATGTCCTAATTCGCGAGCTACTATTTGCGGATGATGCGGCACTAACAGCACTCACAGAAACTGGTTTGCAACAACTCGTGTCAAGCTTCTCCAATGCCTGGAAAGAATTTGGTCTGCAAATCAGCTTGAAAAAGACAAACATCATGGCTCAAGACACTCGACCTCCACCTAACATAAAAATCGATAATGAAAACTTTGAGGTTGTGGACAGCTTCACCTCCACCTCCTTGGGGTCCAAGGTCTCCAATACACAGTCCATTGAATAAGAAATTAACAGAAGAATCGGCAAGGCAGCTGCCACATTGGCTAAACTAAATAAACGGGTCTGGCAAAACACCAAGCTAACGGAGAAAACCAAACTGTGCGTATATCGAGCTTGTGTCATCAGTACACTACTATACGGGAGCGAGATATGGACCACCTATACATCTTAAGAGCGCAAGCTAAATAGCTTCCATATGAGATGCCTGCGTCGCATTCTTGGTGTTAAATGGCAAGAAAAAGTGACTAATAGTGAGGTCCTAATGCGTTCGAATACCCGAAGCATGTTCACAATCCTTAGTAAAAAACGCCTGAGATGGCTAGGTCATGTTAAAAGAATGAGTCCCGGCCGCATTCCGAAAGACCTCCTATATGGTGAACTTGCTTCGGGAAAGAGGAAAACAGGTCGCCCACGTCTGCGATTTAAAGATGTCTGTCAAAGGGACATGAAAGCAGCCAAAATACATACAAGTGACTGGGAGTGTAAGGCAAAAGACCGATCTACGTGGCGCACTGTTGTCAAAGAGGGCGTCATGGTAGCCGAGGAGCGAAGAATGGAAGAGGCTGCAGACAGAAGAGCTAGGAGAAAGGCCAAAACATCTAGAAGCACGGAACTCGTGTGTAAAAACTGTGGTAAAGACTGTCACTCAAGGATAGGACTGCACAGCCACTCGAGAAAATGCAACCCAACCCAACGGTGATGCACCATCGTCTCACGAGACGGAAGGATGCCAATTAATTGATGTGAGGATTATCAAGTGTAATTTACAGAGTAGGAGCACTTGGGAACACGAACCAATCAGAAGAGGACAATGGAGGATGGAGTCATGGCGGTTATTATAATTCGATGTTATTAATATTATGTGATAAGATAATGAGTAGATTGTGATTGTGACGTTATCAAGTGGAGAAGATTTATTCCAGGTGTTCTTTAAAATCAGTACAAGTATTATCTAGTATTGATTATTATTTTGATTGTCTATTAACAAAGGATAGTCACTATTTCATTTGAATTTACAACGCCTCTGTTGTTATAGTTATAAATTAAGATAGATCATATCATAACTTGATTGTGCTAGACTGTGGGTGATTGAAGACGTGACAGCACTATTTGAGCAAACGCAATCTGGATACCTGAGAGAGTAAGGGTGTGTGTGTTATTTATGTATTTTAGCTTTTGAACGGTAGCAATGGGAATCAGCTCGGTCTCGTCATCGCTCTGTTTACGCTTGTTAATAGTCATCAAGTGCTTAACCGACTCCACTGTCTTTTTTGACATAGTAAGAAGCTGAAGGAACTGACAGGGGATCACAGATTGCTGAAGTTGGGTGTCATTTGCGAACATTTGATATAGCATGTCCAACTGCTTGATCACTGCACCCACGTGCTGAACGTACAGAGGGAAAAGCACCGGGCCGAGGACCGGGCGCTGGGCTACTCCCAATTCGATGATAGATTGCTTTGAGGTCTAGCAGTTTGCAATAACTGATTGAACCCGATTTGTTCGATACTTGAGAAATCATTTCAGGACGGCATGTGTGAAACCGAATGCATTTTCCAGACGTTGGAGAAGTATGCCGTGGTCAAGCGCGTCAAATGCAACCGATAGATCAAGTAACGACAAGAGCGATATCTTGTAGTCGCCACAAGATGACAGAAGGTCGTTTACGATCCGCAAACAAGTCACAGCGAATAAGCTAATTCAGGAGCAGATGGAACGACTTTCTCAAAAATCTTAGATACAAATGGAATATTAGAGACGGGGCGATATTTTTCCAACATATAATGGTCCAGATTCGCCTTCTTTAGCAGTGGAGTTACAAACGCCTGTTTCAAATAAGATGGAAGAATACAAGATTCTAAAGACTGATTTATTATATTAGTTATGATTGGGACTATTTCATCTAAACTTTTGTACAAGAGCTTTGCCGGAAGTGGGCCAAGCACACTTGCCTTTTTCAGGGAGTCAGCCAGCATTTTCTTAACATCCGATTCCTACATAACTTCTACAGCATTTTATCTATCATTGAACTTAAACACCCCATAATTTTTTTATTATTTCAAAATGAAGAGGTGTGTTTTAGAGTATACTGGAATTCAATGTGTCAATTATACTTTTTTGAACGAGAAGGATGTTTTTAATATTTTGTGAGCGCATTATTTAGCCCAGAGCCTTACATAAACTGTGTTCACTCAGTCTGTG
Organism: Lymnaea stagnalis; assembly: GCA_964033795.1. Classification (NCBI taxonomy): domain Eukaryota; kingdom Metazoa; phylum Mollusca; class Gastropoda; family Lymnaeidae; genus Lymnaea; species Lymnaea stagnalis. The sequence continues at coordinate 767,835 of CAXITT010000317.1, read as the reverse complement.
ACATGCCCCAGGGTAATCAATTGGCATAAGCGTATATTCAACTCTATATTGTAACATTGATCAGCGTGAGGGAAGGTGTGTAAAAATGGAGGATGCTGAAAACAGTCGAGAAAACTCCGATTGCAGGGGTGCATTTCGGCGCATACTTGAATTTGTTATTTCTTTCAGACATTTTGGAGCTGTCATTTCAAACGTTCGGGTGGGAAGCGCCAACATCGCCCATCATAATGATGATAGACTTCTTAAGACCCGAACCTTCTGGACGTAAAATTAAATCATTCCAGTTGTGACACCCTTTAGGGTACACTTTTGCTCTAGATTGTTCTCGCCCCTTAAATCTTTATAGTCGCAAGATTTTTTTGTTTCTGTAAATTCAAATTACAAAAATGCATTTTATCACATATCAGAATTTAGTTTTGCAAAATTCTACACTTCATTGTAGAGAACCAAAAGAAATCCTAGTTTCGAAATATAGGTGTCAAGTAACCTTAGAATCACCGTTTGCGCCCAGTAACCCCTACGACTGTAGAGTGACTCAGATATTTTGATGGTTTAAATTTGTGTCGATGATATTTTCTTAAGTATCCTAACTTCCGGCTACAACAAGATGGCGGTATAGTAATACACAATAGGAAGGAATCTTGGTGTGTAGGCGCTTCAGTAAAGCAAGGGAGATAGTAATAGATGATTATTGGAAATTGGCTTCGACGCAAGAAAATTCGAACTATTCATTAATTTTTATTGTTTTGCGGTTCCATTCAGGATCAGAATTTATGCTGTTATCAACGTATTTCTCCTTTAAATTACAACTACAATATAGATCTACTGTTGAGCTGAATAGGAAGAAGCCATCTTGTTCGGAAACAGCGGAAGTCTCTGTACTCAGCTCTCACCTGTGGTTCCAAGAAGCTGTAACATGTACAGCGACTACAACCCAGGCAATGATTCCAGGTTGAGGGTAGCCGAAGGGCATAGAACTTTCGGAAAAAAAGGGGTTGTCCCCCATAGCATGAAAAGACTGAATCCGGCAAATTGTGCGGAAGAACCACTACTTGGTCAACGGACAAAAGGCGGAGACAGCACAGTGGTGTGAATCGCTTAGAACATGACCAGACACGTATAACGCCATGGTCATTCACTGCATGGGTGACTGGGTGGCCGAATGGTCTAAACTGAGCAAACCTCAATTTCAGCCAAAGGCCGGTCAAGCAAAAACATCACCCCGGGTGGATGAGACTCGTTAACCTTGGTCGGCAACTCATCTAAGAGAAGGAAACTCTGAATTCAAACCCGGAGTTGGAATCCCGTAAGGCGCATACAATGTCCATTCCTGCAACCTTACCCATCCCTGGTCGTCTTGACGTAGAGTCTTGCCACTGGATATGGTGGACTCGGACGAGAGAGTGAGGTTGACGCTGCGCAACTCTTCCTAACTTTAAACAAAAGTCAACCGCGCAAGTCATCAGTCACCAGACGACTCGATGGTCATCGTCGATCCTCGACGGACGAGCAACAAAGTATCATCCTTCTTCTTCTTGATATATTAGAGGGGCCCACGATCAATTTGCTGTTCATTCTGGCTCCTGTTTTAAATTCAGAGTTTGCCTTCTCTTAGATGGGTTGCCGTCCAAGGCTAACGAGTCCCATCCACCCGGGGTGCTTAGGATGTTGGCTTTGGTAGGGATAGAACTCCAGACTACCATCTATTTGGTTTGAGACAGTTTATACAGTTTTTATTACTAAAAAGCATAATGTGACATCAAGATCCCAATGGGATATCGATGGATTGATAGATATTTGGTGCTGGCCATGTTTATTCTAGTTATTGATCAATATCTTAATATTGATTTGTGAAGTGTACCGAAGAAATTATAAATATTATACCCATATTTATTGTGATCTTTAGTAACATTATTTCATGTGATGTGCCGTATTCAAGTATTAAATATACATGGATGCAATAAGTTATCGTGTCTTATTATCAACTATTGATGGACGACTGTGATTCAGGACAAGTAATACACGTCAATCATAACAAGTAACGTAATCATAATATATGGTACGTTATATTACCAATAACTAACATTAATTGTTATTAGATATATCTTCACATACCAATGATTACATTACTTTTATTAAATAGATCCTAACATACCAATGACTTACGTTAATTGTTATTAATATATCCTAACATACCAATGACTTACATTAAATGTTATTAAGTATATCCTAAAATACCAATGACTTAAATTTTTTTATTAAATAATTTTATAGCAATCTAATAGCCTTTAAAAATAATAATTGCAATATTAAAATAAAAAAAATCAACTGACCCGTCATGAATAAATTAATATGAAATCTTCAATGTGCAGGTAGAGAGAGAGAGAGAGAGGGAGAGAGAGAGAGAGAGAGGGGGGTGAATAGAGATAGAGAGTTAGCTGATGAACCTATATTGCATTTATCATAACTTTACATAAACATTTAATCAGTAAACCTGAAATAGATTTCAGTCAATTATTGTTTTTAAAATAAGTTGAGATCATAGATATACCGACTTCTTACCTGTTTTGAAAACTAAATGTTGCAACTTTGACTCTGATTCTCTATGTAAGTCTTAGAAATGTTTAACTGAGGTAAGAAATCTTCGTCTATTTATATAAGTGACAACAAAGGGTTTTCAGTCACGTATAGCAACAGCGATCGAAACAGGTTTGTAACCTAATGAGAAAAGAACTACACTTTATGGGGCATGGATCAAAACACCTTTTTTCACATGGGACCGGATGCCTGTGATCATTCCGTACAATACGTTCAAGCCAGAACGAAAGCTCTAAGAAAAAAAAAAGACGAAAAACTAATATTCGTATTCCATGTAAATCATGAGTGAGTGGCTCAATGTTTATCATGGTTGAGTGTCTCCATGATAATCATGGTTGAGTGGTTCCATGATAATCATGGGTGAGTGGTTCCATGATAATCTTAAGTTACTTGGTAGGTTTTTTAAATAGTGTCGCAAATAGTTCATTAATTCTTAATTTACATCTCGTTTAAGCTGATTTTAATTCGCGTTTTAACCACTTTAAATTTCACCAGTAAATTTATTTTTACCAGAACTAGACCATGACAATGTCATCCAGTGATTATTTTACTAATTTTCCCCCGGGTGGGGGGGGGGCACTTTAGATTATTCGGGGGCGGGCAGTGCCAGCAGTGCCAGTTGATTTATTGTTGGACATATGTTTGCTCCGGGGGGGCAATTAGCTTTCCCGGGGGGGGGAGTGGCACTTTCACTCCGGAGACATAGCTGAAAGAAACCCTGATGTCATTTCTATGTCCACACATTATAAATTAATACAGGACAGCAGCATACCTCACATCAACATACATCACAGCAGCATACCTCACAGCAGCATACCTCACAGCAGCATACCTCACAGCAGCATACATCACAGCAGCATACCTCACAGCAGCATACCTCACAGCAACATAGATGACCATTCTGATTCAGGTAGATCGTCTCACACACGTTACCAGGGGATAAGCAGTTCAAATTGAGTGGTTGGCAGGGGTACGTCAAACACGGTAACTGGATGACCTGTTACCACTGACAAAGGAGGTAAGCCTTGGTGTTAGGTGAGCCATTAATCGTACGATTTTGAGTCTAAAAGTTTGTGCACCCACTCCAAAGTGTTTGGGAACCCGTGTTCTATAATCATACAAACATCATTTAGAGGCCACCCTTACTCCCGCTCATTCTAACGACGTGTTCCCTCCCGTCCAGTCCCACGGCAATACTCCAACGCCTCACCACATTCCCACTGCCCCACTTCTCTATCAACCACGCTGTGAACACTGTGTTCTCCTTAGTTCAACCACATTAAAACATGAAACATAAAAACATAACACACATAGACTTAACTGAAGGTCCTCAAACAGAGAGGGGGTAACCTATAAACTGTCTTGCACGTTGATAATTGGCAAATATAGAATGGAATATATCAAACAATGAGTTGATGGGGTCGTTGAAGAACCTAGTGCAGGTCTGTTAGAGTTGAACTCTAACAGACCTGCGTGACAATTTAATTATGTGGGAAAAGTGTAATACAAGATAACTAATGCCTCCTACATTTCTTATGACTACTAAATGTCTGATGACTCCTAATTTCTAAGAACTCCCATTAGTCAAATAGAAGTGTAATATTGCACACAATAAGTTTTGATTTTCTTTTATATAAAAACATTTTTCTGATAGCATATGGTTCGAAAATAAACATCCTGTCAGTAAATTAAAATCTCGAAGCGAAACAGGGACGAAATAATATAAATATTTGACTCGATTTACCACGATACAAACATTGGCGCTACCGGCGGCTCGAGGCCATAACGGACGACACCCCGAGCCGCTCCCACCGGCTGAAGTTAGTTAACCAGTGTAACGATCGAAATGTTATTAGGGATAACAATAATGATGTTACTAATGGTTATTGCTTGTGGTACTTAGCCACATTCACAGACGTCCATGATTGTCTAAACTAAAACAAGTACGGGAGAGCTCCTTGACTTTGCACCATTAACATGTATTAACTGATTAAAGTACACAGGATGGAATAATGTCTCTGTAAATTAGAGAAAATATAATTGTCATAACTTCCTCCACTTCACATTTGTTGAATCAATATTAAGATGCTGTTTGATATATAAGTAATCGTAGCAATTGCTAATAAATGTAAACCCTCAACCGTTACTCATCCTGCCATTCCTCTGTGTCCTCCATAACCTTCTTTTGACTTCTTGTTTCTTCTATTTATCGAAACAATACATTGTCCGAAACAAATTTAATATCTACACTATTTTTCTGTTACATCCAGTCTGTTTAGCACTTCTGTCTATTGAGAGAAACTAATCTCTTATTTTCAGTTTATGGCTCATTCTCAACAGTGCACAACAAAGGACGATACCATATGCAGAATACATTAGCAAGAATTCAACACGAAAAATAGATCTAAATACAATTAATAAGATTCATTAAATTAATATGGGTTACACAATAAAAGAAATATAATAACAAAAATCATCAACTTACAGAGTATGTTTTTTTCTTGTACCGGTACACAGTGAATACAATATGTCAATTAATAATGTACAATGATGAATGAGAATAAACACATATGCGTACACACAGAATAATACACAGTTGTCTCGTGAAGTAACACATATCTCTCCTTTCTATATTGCTCTATTTGCTTTTAGAGTCGGTTCTACCGAAAATTCAAGGCGTATTCCGGATTGTACTAGTAACTACAAAATTCCACAATTTACTATAATTTTCTAGAGTCTTAATGTCAACAAGAACAGGCAATAGCTAAGTTTGTGATAAACAAGATCAAAGGGATTAAGCCATACCAAATACGAATTCAGCCTAATTTGGGGTTAGACGAAGTTCACGGCACCTAGAAAGTGACGTAAGGACGTCGTCTACATAACAAGTTAAATATATGAACGAATTTAATGTGTCGAGTGTACACTCATGCCGTGTCACGATAAAGTAACGTGTCAGTTTTTAATATATGATCGTTGTTACTGTTTTGGGACGTTATCCAGTTTTGATAGCTAAATATCATCCCTTGTTATTTAAAGAGATTTACAATTGCTTATGTTGCATACTATTTTATTACTGCAGTCCCCCTAGGCCAATGAACATCTTGAAAGTAACTCAGTGCAAAATACCTGTGCTCATCTATTAAAGAAACCATTTGAACAATCTTTGTGATCTTCATGTCGATAAGTCGAATTAAATTATTTCATGTGTTTTTTTGTTATCTCCTTAAGATCAGCGCCATCGGGTATACAGAATCCAATTCCCATGTGCGTCTCCTTTATTTGGTCTCTAGTGAGATTGCTTCATTATCATTAAAATATGAGATGTACACATTTCTGAATTTACTGAAATATTACATTTTTAAAATGTTCATGTAATCACGCCATAATTAAAGGCGTACCAAATCAGGGGACTGAATTAGAATACGTTTTGTACATGTCACTATGTGCTCCCTTTGTATTATTTAAGTTGTCGCCCTTGTACGGTGTTAACGTTTAAATAGAGTATAAACACTCTACCCAAAATGATTTGTTTATTAAACCATTTAACAACCTGTATACTATTTTTTACGAATAGAATATATTCCATTTTTTCATAATGAGTTCTTTTTCCTTAAAACCTTTTTCCGATTGTACAATCTGTTCAACTCAAAGAATATTAGGTCAACTCATAGTAAGTTGTTTTTATGAAAAATATCATTGCTCCTGTAGTAAGCTACATCTGGTTTGCCATAATTTTATTGAATATCAAAATCTTTTAGGACTTCGTACCTCCTGATGTCCTTATCATAATTTCCAATGACCCTGTCAACGTCACTTACCATATCAACGTCAGGTTATTAATAATCACATCGTTCACTTCATCTGGGATTCCTTTAGATGAATATGCTGGTCATTTTTTACTCTATCATGGTTAATGTTGCTAAAACACTTATTTCTCTGTGAGGTTGATTCTGCCGTCTTAAAGTAAAAAAAAAAATTAAAAAATTGTGTCCCATGAGTTTACTTTGAAATAAACATCTTAAACCAAATATTTGTTATCTGCATACATTTTTTGTGAGTACATCTGATAGGATCTTTTTTTAACGTTGAAGACTCCGCTCCTCTGCAAAGACACATGCAGCTATGCTATTACCCAGGACATCTGATAGGATCTAATAGACGTCAAAGACTCTCCTAATTTGCAGTGAAACATGTCACTCTTGCCACACTCCGGGATCTCATAGAAGCTGTCAAAGACTCCCCTCGTCTGCAAGGACATATGTCACTATTTATTACATTACTTCGGTCTAGGAGAAGAGTTGGTGTGTCTGAAAACCTTAAATATTCTGTGTTATACAAACAATTTGCTTCTTTTATTTAGTGTATGCATCGTGGTGAAAGTCTAATGGCCTTATATCATTTCAGAGATATCTTTAACATGTGTTTAGCCATGGCCGTTTGTAGAACTTAACTTCTTTAACATCGTCGGTTATTTCTTTAACCAAAATAGTGGCGGTGCCGTGGATATCAAAATGGGTCCTATTTAGAATCAATGCATAAGGTCAGACCCAGAATAAATCCAGTTTGTTTTTTTTTTCTTTTGGGTTTAAGTAGTAGTACATAGTCCCACACTTGATTATTCTTAGAAATTTCTTTTATGTCATAGAATTCTTTCATTTTAACTTTTAAAGTGTCATTAATGGAGGGTGTTTGTTCCGTTAACATTGCAAGACTGTGTTTTATGTCCAATAAGGATTGCTATACAGTCTTTGTTTCCCATTCATAAAATGACGGTAAATAGCTGTTTCATTATAGATATGGGGTCTCGGACTTGCGTCTTTAGACCATTTTATTTCAATAAGAGCAAATGTTGCTGCACTTAATAATACTAATAATAAGAAGTGGCCTTTTAATAGCGCGGTACCCCAGCCTAGGGCTGGGCTACATAGAAGACAAGGCAGCTACATAGAAGACAAGGCAGCTAAATAGAAGACAAGGCAGCTACATAGAAGACAATACCGCCTCATAGAAGACAAGGCAGCTACATAGAAGACATGGCAGCTACATAGAAGACAAGGCAGCTGCATAGAAGACATGGAAATTACACAGAATTGTTGATTAGGTTTATCCCGCATGGAGTCAACGTACAAAATCTTGTTATTATATTTTCCTTCATATGGATCCTATCCGGTGTGTTACTAAATTACAAAATACCAGTCACTACGATGTCTAAGATGCCGCCATGGTTAGGGCTATTGGAATGTATTTTGCATTTATTTAAACGTTTCATTGAGTACAGGTCAAGGTCGTGCGGAACATTATGACCCAGGTTATTATGTCACCAATAAAATAAGAATAAGCTATTTCGTGCGTAGCTCGATTACTGACATGGCTGTGTGACAAAAACTCTAAAACAACCGTTATTATTGGAGTGTCTGCTTACTGGTACAATGAAGACTGTCTGTGATAGGAAAGGAAGGAATTATAAGGGACCTTAAAGCGAAATAGCACTGGAAATATGTGAAGATTATTTTTTCCATTTAAAATGTTTTTTTTTTTTTTAATTCGAACATTTCGTTTAATTTTGCATAGATTGGCCGATATCATCTATAATGATTGATTATTATATGGCACATTAGTCTAAGGAAAAATATAAATGCTAGCATGTGTTCAAGGTGCAGCTTCTAATTTCTAATGAAACAAATAGTATTGTCACATTTGCTTTATTTTAACTAGAAAACAAATTCGAAAACAAAATAAAATTCCCTTTTCCTTGTAATCAAAATCGATCTGCTTATGTTACAATCAAAATCTATCTGCTTATGTTACAATCAAAATCGATCTGCTTACGTTACAAACAAAATCGATCTGCTTACGTTACAAACAAAATCGATCTGCTTAGTTACAATCAAAATCGATCTGCTTACGTTACAATCAAAATCGATCTGCTTACGTTACAAACAAAATCGATCTGCTTACGTTACAATCAAAATCGATCTGCTTACGTTACAAACAAAATCGGTAAAATCTGTTGTGTAAGGATATCTCCCTGTAGGCGCGTGGATAATTCTCGTATGATTCTTTTCACCTGCTCCTGTCTAGGGCTTTTATGATTGGTCAAATTCACTCAACAAGGGACATAATTATAGACATATTAACTTTTGTCTTTGTTGCAAAAAATCCGCAACAAAATTGTATAAACTGTAAATGAACTTATTCATTGACATGGAGTTCACAGCATTTCAAAAAGGTTATTTTAATTAAGGATGTGATGAACCTTTGCATATAATATATTTCTAGGTTCTGTAAACTATGGACATTGGTCTACCGTGTTGCCTAATTTTTATCATAATGGTCTATTGGCTTGTAACAGAATTTAATGTGATCAGACAGTTAAGACTTAACATTATAACCATAAACACATTATAACCATAAAATGGTTTTGATGATCTGAGCTGAGCAATCACATTTTGAGGTCACGTCAATGTTGGAACGAGTTTCTCCAGCCGAGAATAAAGGACACAGCAGTAAGTGGACAGATGGTCTTCCCTTGTACCTTATGATCTGGCTGGGTGTGGACTTTCTAGTGATGTGTCCGTCGCGGGTGTAAGGACTTGTCAGCATGCCATCCGGTTGACGCAGGGTAACGACGTATTCTTCCGGATGGGTAGGGAGCAGAATTCTTAGAAATACGGTCCATTTGAATTATTTTCTCAATCCAGATGCTTAGGAGAGTAGAATTCACTGCAGTGATATGTCATTATGACATCCATGATTTTCACGGACTGGGATTTTGTCGAGATATAAGTCCAGACCAGGACTCGGTTTAGACAGCATTTGAAACTATTATTTCGCCAAGCCATTTGACACTAGACCATTGTCTCAACGCAGTCATGGTGCCAAGGGAAATGACATTGGACAGCATGCTCTTGACTGTATTATTACGCTGAAGGTTATGATATTGGAATATACACTCTCGAATAAATCATTACGCAAATAGATGTCATATTGGACGAAATGCTATCGAATATATCATTAAGCTTAAGGTTACGATATTGGACAATGCACTCTGAAATCTATCCCTACGCCCAGGGATATGACATTGGACAAACAGCTCTCAAATCCATCATTAAGCCCAGGTACATAACATTGACAAGCAGCTGACGAATATGTCATGATGCACATGCACATTGGACAAGTAGCTCTCAAATCTATCATTACTCCATGGGATATTTAATTGGAAAAACATCTCTCCAATATAGTATTACACCATGCATTATGATATTGGACAAAGAGATCTTGAAAGCATCGATTGCCCAGGGATGTGATATTGGACAAAGTGATCTCGAATACATCATTACGCCCTGTAATAAGACATTGTACAAAAAAGCACTGGAACCCATCATTACGCACAGCGATATGACATTGGACAAAACAATCAAATCTGTCTTTACGACCCGGGATATAACATTGAACATACAGCTCTTGAATCTATCATTATGCCCAGGGATATGAATTTGGCAAACAGTTCTAGAATATATCGTGATGCCAATGGATAGGTCCAGGGATATTTCATTGGACAAAGAACTATTGAATATATTTTTACGTCCAGGGATATTTCATTGGACAAATAGCTCTTTAATCAATCTTTACGTCCAGTGATATGACATTGGACAAAGATCTCTCGAATCAATCTTTACGTCCAGTGATATGACATTGGACAAAGATCTCTCGAATCAATATTTACGTCCAGTGATATGACATTGGAGAAATATCTCTTGAATCAATCTTTACGTCCAGTTATAAGACATTGGACAAAGATCTCTTGAATCAATCTTTACGTCAAGTGATATGACATTGGAGAAAGATCTCTTGAATCAATCTTTACGTCCAGTGATATGACATTGGACAAAGATCTCTTGAATCAATCTTTACGTCCAGTGATATGACATTGGAGAAAGATCTCTTGAATCAATCTTTACGTCCAGTGATATGACATTGGACAAAGATCTCTTGAATCAATCTTTACGTCCAGTGATATGACATTGGAGAAAGATCTCTTGAATCAATCTTTACGTCCAGTGATATGACATTGGACAAAGATCTCTTGAATAAATCTTTACGTCCAGTGATATGACATTTGAGAAATATCTCTCGAATCAATCTTTACGTCCAGTGATATGACATTGGACAAAGATCTCTTGAATAAATCTTTACGTCCAGTGATATGACATTGGACAAAGAACTCTCGAATCAATATTTACGCCCAGTGATTTGACATTGGACAATGAACTCTCGAATCAATCTTTACGTCCAGTGATATGACATTGGACAAAGATCTCTCCAATAGATTTTTACGTCCAGTTATATGAGATTGGACAAAGATCTCTCGAATCAATCTTTACGCCCAGTGATATGACATTGGACAAAGATCTCTTGAATCAATCTTTACGTCCAGTGATATGACATTGGAGAAAGATCTCTTGAATCAATCTTTACGTCCAGTGATATGACATTGGAGAAATATCTCTTGAATCAATCTTTACGTCCAGTGATATGACATTGGACAAAGATCTCTTGAATCAATCTTTACGTCCAGTGATATGACATTGGAGAAAGATCTCTTGAATCAATCTTTACGTCCAGTGATATGACATTGGAATCAATCTTTACGTCCAGTGATATGACATTGGACAAAGATCTCTTGAATCAATCTTTACGTCCAGTGATATGACATTGGAGAAAGATCTCTTGAATCAATCTTTACGTCCAGTGATATGACATTGGACAAAGATCTCTTGAATAATTCTTTACGTCCAGTGATATGACATTGGACAAATAACTCTTGAATCAATCTTTACGCCAAGTGATTTGACATTGGACAAAGAACTCTCGAATCAATCTTTACGTCCATTGATATGACATTGGACAAAGATCTCTCCAATAGATTTTTACGTCCAGTGATATGACATTGGACAAAGATCTCTCGAATCAATCTTTACGCCCAGTGATATGACATTGGACAAAGATCTCTCGAATCAATCTTTACGCCCAGTGATATGACATTGGACAAACTCCTCTCACATCTATCATTACTCCCAGTGACACGACATTATACAAACAGCTCTCGAATCTTCTATCAGGCCATTCAAAATCACATAAAATTTAAAAAGGTGAAAAAACGACACTGCCATTAAGTTTATTTGTCATGTTGCATACTGAAATGTGTTCAGAGGTTCTGTAACAATTGTTTGCACGGGGACAAATCATTTAATTTCGTCATGTCTTGGCCCTACTGTTGTTCTTACAATTTTTCCCCAGCATTTACAAACGTAACTGGTAGATTCGTTCAAAAATTGGATCCCTCTGCAAAAGTTGACGTCCTCAGTGCAGTTTCCGTTATGATATCCGAAGATCTTGCATTCCTCCGCGCACGGGACACTATAGGTTCCATCTCCATTGGGGAACCTAGATATGTAGATTATATTTTGAATATCATTGTTGGTGTGTCTCATAGGTAACATATTTTTAATAGCAGAGAGGAGGTGAAAATAGGTAACATATTTTTTAATAGCAGGGAGAAGATAAAAATAGGTAACAGATTGTTAATAGCAGGGAGGAGATAAGGTTAGGTAACCGATTGTTAATAGGATAAAGTAGATAGACTTAGATGAAATATGTTAATATCAGGCAGAAAATAAAGTTAGGTAACATGTTGCTAATAGAATGGGGGAGATAGACTTAGGTGACGTATGTTAATACCAGAAAGAAGATAAAATTAGGTAGATTAACAGATTGTTAATAGCAGGGAGCAGATCAAGTTATGTAAGAGTTAATACTAGGGAAGAGATACTCTTAAGTAACATACATTTAATAGCAGGGAGGAGATAGACTTCAATAGCTTATATTTAGTAACAGGGATGAGATAGACTTAAGTAACAGATAGTTCATATGCAGGGAGGAGATGGTCTTAGGTTAGATATAATTAATATAAAGAAGTCGATAGACTTAGGTTAGAGATAGTTACTAACAATAGCTTGGGTGATCTTTAGACATTAAAATAAGAAACAGCTTAATCTACAGAATTAAAATGTACAGAAGAATCAGTTTTTAAGATTCACCAACGTTTGCATGTAGTAGCAACCAACTCTACACTTCAAGTTTCTCCTCTAATTTGCCTATGTTTGCATGTAGTAGCAACCAACTCTACACTTCAAGTTTCTCCCTTAATTTGCGAAAGTTCGCATGTAGTAGCAGCAAACTCTACACTTCAAGTTTCTCCTCTACTTGGCCAAAGTTTGCATGAAGTAGCAACCAACTCTAAACTTCAAGTTTCTCCTCTAATTGGCCAATGTTTCCACGCAGTAGCAACCAACTCTACACTTCAAGTTTCTCCCCTAATTGGCCAATATTTGCATGTAGAAGCAACGAACTCTACACTTCAAGTTTCTCCTCTACTTGGCCAATGTTTGCATGTAGAAGCAACCAACTCTACACTTCAAGTTTATCCTCTATTTGGACAATGTTTGCATGTAGTAGCAACCAACTCTACAATTCAAGTTTCTCCTCTATTTGGCCAATGTGTCCATGCAGTGGCTACAAATGCTATACTACAAATGTATCCCATAATCAAACTCATCACACGTGGACCCATGAAAAAGTGTTGATTTTTGTTTACATAATTTTTTATTTGGTTTCAAAAAAAAGTGAGAAGTGTTTTTTTCGGGGTTGGGGGGGGGGGGGGGGGAAGCGGGAGAAAAACCAAAAAAAAGGCTGAATTAGGAGACGCCATCTTGTTGGGAAAACAGCCGGGAGTCTCCGTGGTTCCAATAAGCTGTTACATGTACAGCGACCACAACCCAGACAACGATTCCAGGTGCAGGGTAGCCGAAAGGCATAGAACTTTCGGAAAAAAGGGCTTATTCCCCATATCATGTAAAGACTGAATCCGGCATATTTTGTGGAAGAACCACTACTTGGTCAACGGACAAAAGTGGAGACAGAAAAATGATGTGAATCGCTAAAAGCATGGCAAGACATGTAGAACGCCATGGTCATTAACTACATGGGTGACTGGGTGGCCGAACGGTCTAAACTCAGCAAACCTCAAGTGGTGGCCTAGAGCTCAATTGCAATAGCCAGGCAAGAGCATACATCACTCCGGATGGATGAGATTCAATCTTGGTCGGCAACTCATCACCCTAAATTCCAACCCGGAGTTGGAGTCGCGTAAGGCGCATACAATGACAAATTCTGCAACCGTATCCTGGCCGTCTTGACGTAGAGTCTTGCCACTGGATATGGTGGGCCCGTAAGAGAAAGTGAGGTTGATGCCGCTCATCTCTTCCTCACTTCAAGCAAAAGTTACCCGTGCAAGTCATCAGTCACCAGTTGACTCGATGGTCTTCTTTGATCCTAAGCAATTTGTTGAAAAATTTTCTCAGCGGCATCCAAAAATGGGAATGATTAAAGATGAGCTGCATAAAGTTTTGTCACAAGCACCTCAAAGGGCAAAGTAGAAATGTTATTACATGCCCTGCTGCAAAGCCCTATATCAAGTCAGCATTGCCAATAAACTAATTATCTTTCAATTACCTTCAACATCTATGAAGTAAACCAAATTTAGAGTACTTAATTTAAAATATATATACATAAATATAATCCTATTCTTGTCTGAAATGTGCTCCTTTAAAAAAGTAAACTTAGCTCTAAAGAGAATATCCTATCAACGTACTCATTGCACTCTGCCCAATCACGTCCACACCAGTAAAGATAATACGGGTCCCTTTGGTAAGTAGTCACTCCCACTAGCGCCAAGATGAAGATCAGGAGAGCCTGCACCAACATTGTAGCCATCGTAACCTGTCAACAAATTGACGTGTATCTTGAGCTGTGTAACTCCACGACTAACCAACAACAAATATGTATCATAAGCTTTGGGTGGTACATCTCGTCTTTTAGTTAAATATTGAGGACAAAAAAACAGTTGAGTTCAGGAGCGTAACCATTGACCAGTGTAAAATAATTTTGTTGCTAGCCTTTGTGGAAGTAGATGGAGAAGACTGAGGGGAAGTAATTGTAGCCAGCCTTTATAGAACTTGACAGAGAAAACCAAGGGTAAATAATTAGTGTTAAATATAGATTTGTTGATGAAGTTCATTTATAATAAAATTGTTTAAGCTTTAAGAGGAAAAAGTCTTTAAAAATAAAAAAAGTTAAAGTGGAGGGGGGGGGGTGGGTCTTTGTCGGGTTCATTTGTGGGGAAGGGGAGGGGGGTAAGGGAGTGGAGGATGGTAGGGGAGGATGGTAGAAGAAGGGAGGATGTATAGGAGGTTAGGACGGTAGAGAAGGGGAGGATGGGGGGGGGGGGGGGGGGGGTGGGGGGGTGTTTGGCGGGTTCATTTGTGGGGAAGGGGAGGGGGGTAAGGGAGTGGAGGATGGTAGGGGAGGATTGTAGAAGAAGGGAGGATGTATAGGAGGTTAGGACGGTAGAGAAGGGGAGGATGTAGAGGAGGGGAGGATGTAGAGGAGGGGAGGATGGTAGAGGAGGGGAGGATGGTAGAGGAGGGGAGGATGGTAGAGGAGGGGAGGATGGTAGAGGAGGGGAGGAATGTAGAGGAGGGTAGAGGAGGGGAGGAATGTAGAGGAGGGTAGAGGAGGGGAGAGAAGATCGTTCTGTGTAAAATAATTAATAAATTTGTTGATTCTTTTCTTCGTTTATTCATTTCATATCAATTTACATAAATGAACATCTGCTATATCATTGGGATAAATGAACATCTACCATATAAATTTGGATAAGAGAACCTCTCCTATTTTAATTGGCATAGATGAACATCTGCTATATTAATTGGCATAGTTGAAATTATGATATATTAATTGGAATAGATCAATAAATGCTGATTATTTTTTTAAAAATTGCATATCTCCGTTTAAAACAAATCTGTAATCTAACAAATTGTAATCTCCTGTGTCCGACAAGAACAACAAAAAACAATTGTGCATACGGAAAGTAACTCGCAGAAAACAGGAAAATTTTTCGTCAACTCTAGAAATACGCCCCTGCATTTAATTTGTTTAACCATATTATTTTTTTTTCGTCGGACCATGTAATTTACATGGGAACAAAAGCCCTGCCATGTTTAATTGTTTGTTCACCTTTGTATCGTGTTCATTTACGTTAACTAGTTGCAGTAAAATTGAATTGAGTCCGCGCGTTTACTTGATCACGGGGACACCATTAGAAATACGTTCAATAAACACTTAACATATCTGCGTCTGCTCCTCAACAGAAAAATGTCTGAACTTGATCGGTCACCTGTGAGGTGGTTTAGAGATGACACTTTGACTTAACCTGAAAGTGATTGTCATCAGCGAAAGTTCATGACAAAAGTTGTTGACGTCAACCAATCTTTCCATTTCCACATATAATTTTAAGACACGTGTACACAAATTAGTTTAGTCAGGGGCGTGGCAAGGGGGGTGCGGGGGATTCGGATCGTACACCAAACCTAGCTACGCCACTTAGTTTTAGTTAGGCAAAGATGTTGTATATTAGATTCGTTAGTAGTTGGGCTATGGTGTTGTATTTTAGATTTGTTAGTACTCTGGTAAGATTTTGTATTTTTCAAAATGTGTTAGCAGTTGGGCCAGGACATCCGCGGAAGAAAGTTGTGAGGCAAGAAAAAGCATAACATGGGGTGTGGTGTCAAAGGGATGGATATATTGTCCAAGTGGAAGAAAGTGTTGAGGCAGGCCAAAGCATTACATCAGGATGTAGTTTCATAGGGATGGATGGATAGTCTGAGTGAAAGTGATGAGGAGGGCCAAAGCCCTAGATGGGGTGTAGTGTCATAGGAATGGATGGATAGTCTGAGTGGAAGTGATGAGGAGGGCCAAAGCCCTAGATGGGGTGTAGTGTCATAGGGATGGATGGATAGTCTGAGTGGAAGGGATGAGGAGGGCCAAAGCCCTAGATGGGGTGTAGTGTCATAGGGATGGATGGATAGTCTGAGTGGAGGTGATGAGGAGGGCCAAAGCCCTAGATGGGGTGTAGTGTCAAAGGGATTGATGGATAGTCTGAGTGGAAGTGATGAGGACGGCCAAAGCCCTAGATGGGGTGTAGTGTCATAGGGATGGATGGATAGTCTGAGTGGAAATGATGAGGAGGGCCAAAGCCCTAGATGGGGTGTAGTGTCATAGGGATGGATGGATAGTCTGAGTGGAAGTGATGAGGACGGCCAAAGTCCTAGATGGGCTGTAGTGTCATAGGGATGGATGGATAGTCTGAGTGGAATTGATGAGGAGGGCCAAAGCTTTACGTGGGGTGTTGTGTCATAGGGATGGATGGATAGTCTGAGTGGAAGTGATGAGGAGGGCCAAAGCCCTAGATGGGGTGTAGTGTCATAGGGATGGATGGATAGTCTGAGTGGAAGTGATGAGGACGGCCAAAGCCCTAGATGGGGTGTAGTGTCATAGGGATGGATGGATAGTCTGAGTGGAAGTGATGAGGAGGGTCAAAGCCCTAGATGGGGTGTAGTGTCAAAGGGATGGATGGATAGTCTGAGTGGAAGTGATGAGGAGGGCCAAAGCCCTAGATGGGCTGTAGTGTCATAGGGATGGATGGATAGTCTGAGTGGAAGTGATGAGGAGGGCCAAAGCCCTAGATGGGGTGTAGTGTCATAGGGATGGATGGATAGTCTGAGTGGAGATGATGAGGAGGGCCAAAGCCCTAGATGGGGTGTAGTGTCATAGGGATGGATGGCTTGTCTGAGTGGAAGGGATGAGGAGGGCCAAAGCCCTAGATGGGGTGTAGTGTCAAAGGGATGGATGGATAGTCTGAGTGGAAGTGATGAGGAGGGCCAAAGCCCTAGATGGGGTGTAGTGTCAAAGGGATGGATGGATAGTCTGAGTGGAAGTGATGAGGAGAGCCAAAGCCCTAGATGGGGTGTAGTGTCATAGGGATGGATGGATAGTATGAGTGGAAGTGATGAGGAGGGCCAAAGCCCTCGATGGGGTGTATTGTCATAGGGATGGTTTGAATAGTCTGAGTGGAAGGGATGAGGAGGGCCAAAGCCCTAGATGGGGTGTAGTGTCATAGGGATGGATGGATAGTCTGAGTGGAAGTGATGAGGAGGGCCAAAGCCCTAGATGGGGTGTAGTGTCATAGGGATGGATGGATAGTCTGAGTGGAAGTGATGAGGAGGGCCAAAGCTTTACGTGGGGTGTTGTGCCATAGGGATGGATGGATAGTCTGAGTGGAAGTGATGAGGACGGCCAAAGCTTTACGTGGGGTGTTGTGCCATAGGGATGGATGGATAGTCTGAGTGGAAGTGATGAGGAGGGCCAAAGCTTTACTTGGGGTGTTGTGCCACAGGGATGGATGGATAGTCTGAGTGGAAGTGATGAGGACGGCCAAAGATTTACGTGGGGTGTTGTGCCATAGGGATGGATGGATAGTCTGAGTGGAAGTGCTGAGGAGGGCCAAAGCCCTAGATGGGGTGTAGTGTCATAGGGATGGATGGATAGTCTGAGTGGAAGTGATGAGGAGGGCCAAAGACCTAGATGGGGTGTAGTGTCATAGGGATGGATGGATAGTCTGAGTGGAAGGGATGAGGAGGGCCAAAGCCCTAGATGGGGTGTAGTGTCATAGGGATGGATGGATAGTCTGAGTGGAAGTGATGAGGACGGCCAAAGCCCTAGATGGGGTGTAGTGTCATAGGGATGGATGGATAGTCTGAGTGAAAGTGATGAGGAGGGCCAAAGCTTTACGTGGGGTGTTGTGCCACAGGGATGGATTTTAATACTAACAAGTGCATTTGCCTAGCGTCGATTTTAACGAATCAAATTTTCTTAACGGTAACATCAAGTGAAATCGTCATGTGTTTAATATTTTAAGTGTTTCAACGGAGAAAGATCTCACAAACCAAAGTTTGGGGGGTCAGGTGGGATTAAGATAGTTTTGAAACTTCAAGGCATCTACAAGTACAATCGTACATTGTTTGAAAAGATTTAATTAGTTGAATCAGAAAAAAAAGCAAAAAAAAATAATCTTTTGCGACACCAATTAGTAATACACATAAGTTTCTTCACTCCGGAATCTTAGAAAATTGAGACATACCCAACACTCACAGTAGCTCTAAAAATTATCTAGACATTTTAAATTTAGCGCATTGAAGCCGCTAAATACCTTATATAAACACATCATGTTCCGGGTAAAATGTGTCAATGTTTTCAACTAATGGACAAAATCCAGCCTCAACTGATTTTAACGAATTAATTTAAAAATTAAAAAAAAGTAAAGGCTTAATGTCAAGGGTTTGAGAATCACTGTTGTTTTGTGTAGATTATTGTTTCAAGGTTTGATAGGGAAAAGATGTTTAGTTAAAGATTGTATGTGTAGCTGTATCGTTTGTGTGAGAGTGTTGTGACGTAATTGGGTAATGGGAAGTGACGCGTTAGTTTTCGTCGTTGTTAGAGAAGATAGATGGCGGATGTGCTACATTGACTGTTGTGATTTAAATACTGTTAACGTTGCCCTGAAAAGATTTGATGGTTGCTCAGAAATTAAGTATCAACCCAAGTTTGGTAATTGTGGTTAAATATTTTTTTTTTGCAACAAACCGGTTGATGTTTGTTGCATTAGTGACGGTGTCTGTCTGATGTACTGCCGAACGAAATGAAGTGAAAGACTTGGCCATACAGGAGACTCACATCTCGACACTTAACGAATTACATTTTCAATTCATTTCATCAGTCATTCATTCATTCATTCATTCATACATACATACATACATACATACATACATACATACATACATACATACATACATACATACATACATACATACATACATACATACGTACATACATACATACATACATACAAACATACATGCATACATACATACATACGTACATACATATATACATAAATACGTACATACGTACATACATAAATACATACATACATACATAAATAGAACATACATACATACATACGTACAAACGTACATACACACATGCACACACATACACACTTACACACACCTACACGCCACATAGACCCATCTACAAATCTGCCCACGTTATTGATCCGTTCTTTGTAGAGCCCAAGGTGTACATTCAATTTACTCGCTAACAAAAGCTTTCAATCGTCTCGTTCCTGCTTATAGTCTCTGGTCCATTCAGCTGAATAAGTAATTAGATTTCAATTACACATACAATGGTATCCACGTCTTAATGCTTGGTAACGGAGATCATTTCAGATGCAATTAACGGCGGTAAAGACAGACCGGAGCATTTACATACATACATGAACATACATACATAAAACATACAGACATACATACATACATAAATACATACATACTTACATTACATGCATACATACATACTCACACACATACATACATACATACATACATACATACATACATACATATATACATGCATACATACATACATTAATGCATACATACTAACAGTCATGATTACAGACATAATCACAAACACACATATACATGCAGAGATAAATGGCGAAAAACAATATGCAGGTTTAATCAATAATTTATGTACAAAGGACGGTGGAAAACATGAAGTAGGATAAAAACAATAAACGTTGTGACCAAAAAGCCTTGGACAGCATACATATTGACAATAGATAGTGACATACATAGTGACATACATAGTGACATACATAGTGACATACATAGTGACATACATAGTGACATACATAGTGAC
This sequence comes from Lymnaea stagnalis, assembly GCA_964033795.1. Taxonomy (NCBI): domain Eukaryota; kingdom Metazoa; phylum Mollusca; class Gastropoda; family Lymnaeidae; genus Lymnaea; species Lymnaea stagnalis. Next base: position 747,513 of record CAXITT010000317.1, on the reverse strand, counting down.
ATACATAGTGACATACATAAAATCAATTTATAATACATACACAGGGCCGTCTTAAGAACACCGGAGAGCTTTAGCAAAGTAATGGGAGGTCTTTGGCCAAGTAGAGCAGTGATGCCACCTTCCCTACCCCCA
>CAXITT010000317.1:717200-747255 GCA_964033795.1 Lymnaea stagnalis | reverse complement strand
CCCCCCCCCCCCATGACACCAGAGGCCTTTGGCAAAGTAATGAAATTATGCCACATCCCCCTGACAACGGAGGCCTTTGGCAAAGTAAGGCAATGATGCCACACACCCCGGACATCGGAGGTTTTTGGCAAAGTCATGCAGTGATGTCACACAACCCCCCCTCCCCTGACACCGGAGGCCCTTGGCAAAGTAATACAGAGACGCCCCCCTACAACTGAGGCCTTTGGCAAAGTAAGGCAGTGATGTCCCAACCCCCGGCCATCGGAGCCCTTTGGCAAAGTAATGCAGTGGTGCCACACCCCCCCCCCCTGACACCGGAGGCCTTTGGCAATGTGAAGCAGTTAGGCCCCCCCCTGGACGCCGGAGGCCTTTGGTAAAGTAATGCAGTGATGCCGCCCCTGGACACTGGAGGCCTTTGGCAAAGTTATGCAGTGATGCCACCCCTGGACACTGGAGGCCTTTGGCAAAGTAGTTAAGTGATCCCCCCCCCCTTTATTCAGTGGTGTACGTTAAGGGGTTTGGATTTGACGTCAGCACAGACCAAAGCCTTTTTTTAAATTTAAATTGAGGCACCTACCCAAGCAACAGTAATGCCCATGTCCGTTAGGCAACCAGCCTAGCTACACTATTGCCTCCTCCGGTAGGCACCCAGCCTAACACTACTGTCCATGTCCAGTAGGCTTTGACACTGGCAACATTAATTTCACTGTAATGTTTGCTCCCAGCCTAGCCACATTACTGCCCCAGTTTGGTAGGTACCCACACTAGCTAATACTAATGCCCCGTTTCGGTTGGGACCCAAACTATCTACACTTCAACCCATGTCCGTTAGGAACAAACCCCAGCTACACTACTGCCACTGTCTAGTAGGTAACCATCATATCTACACTACTGCCCCTTTCCAGTAGGCACCCAGCCTAGCTAAACTACTGCCCATGTCTGGTAGGCACCAAGCCTAGCTAAACTATTGCCCCTTTCCATTAGGCACCTAGATAGCTGCACTACTGCCCCTTTCCAGTAGTTACCCACCAAAGCTTTACGTCTGTCCTGGTCTGGTAGGGACCCACCCTATATACACCACTGTCCCTTTCCGGTAAGCATCCAGCCTAGATACTCTACTGCCTATGTCCTGTAGGCATCCAGCCTATTTAAACTAGTGGCCCTATCTATCTATCTATCTATCTATCTATCTATCTATCTATCTATCTATCTATCTATCTATCTATCTATCTATCTATCTATCTATCTATCTATCTATCTATCTATCTATCTATCTATCTATCTATCTAGCTATGTATCTATGCATCTATGTATCTATGCAATTATTTATTTATGTTTGTATCTATCTATCTATCTATCTATCTATCTATCTATCTATCTATCTATCTATCTATCTATCTATCTATCTATCTCTCTATCTATCTATATATCTATCTATCTATCTATCTATCTATCTATCTATCTATCTATCTATCTATCTATCTATCTATTTATCTATCTATTTATCTATCGATATATTTATCTATCGGTCTATCTATCTATCGATCTATCTATCTATGTATCTATGCATCTATGTATCTATGTATCTATGTATCTATCTTTCTATCTATTTATCTATGTATCTATGAATATATCTATCTATTTATCTATCTATATATATATCTATTTACGTATATATCCATCTATCCATCTATTCATATATCTATCTATATCTATCGATCAACCTATGGATCTATCGACCTATGGATCTATCGACCTATGGATCTATCAACCTATGGATCTATCGACCTATGGATCTATCGACCTATGGAACTATCAACTTATGGATCTATCGACCTATGGATCTATCGACCAATGAATCTATCAACCTTTGGATCTATCGACCTATGGATCTATCGACCTATGGATCTAGAGACCTATGGATCTATCGACCTACTTTTTAACCTGTTGACTTATATATTTTAATATCTTTCAACTACCGACCCAAATCCATTTTAAAAATTAAATTTTCTCTTGTTTTTTCTCTCTATCCATCTATTCGTCCGTCCATCCTTCCTTTCTGCCTGCCTGTCTGCCTGTCTGTCGGTTTGTCTGTCTATCTTATTTATATGTTAATCTATTTATACATCAATCTATCTTTCTAAGAAAATCTTAGCACATTTCTATTTTGAAAATGAAAGTTTCATTGTGTCAAATGATAGGGCTTAGATTTCATGGGTACAATTATGTAAATTATATATTTTCGTTGTGTTAACGTCATTGATTTTCTTAATTGGTAAAATGTAATATAGCATCTATTTTTCACAACTGTATCATCATTGAATTTAAAGATATTGTCATCCACGTAAAATTGTACACACCCTATTTCCTAACCCTCGATATATATGTACCTAAGAAGGTTAATTACTTTTCACAATATTTCTGAGGCGTATCTTGTGATTCTTGGGGAAATAAAACTATCATATAACTCACACCCCACCCCCAAACCACAAACATAGTTTTAAAACAATAATGAAATCATCCACGATATTTTTTTTCTTATTTTGATGAGTGATAAGTGCATTAGTGAATGCTATTTGGACATTTAATGTCGCTGCACTGGTTGCACGTAACGTAATTTTCTTATTAACAGTATATGTAAAGGTTTACCTTTTAAATAATTTATAAATGTCATAAAAGTATAGTTTTGGAAAGAATACAAAGTAAACACTTTTTAAATGTTAAAAATACAAACCTAAATGTTTATTTAAATTTTAGAAGTTGGAGCATTTAAAGAAAGAAATTTATTAAATTTTTTAAATATACTTTTAAGAAGGGGAAAATACATTTTCAGTTTTTTCACTCACAGTTATAAAATCAAAGAAACTTTGTGGCTAAAATAGGCAATCGCGCTATGATGCTATTTACGTAATTCTTTAGATCAAATTTATTTTATTTTGATATCGCAATATTAACAACGCACTAAAATACACACAAAGAAAAGCAGATTTTGGGTTTCGTGATAACTATGCAATTCTTAGATTATAATAATTTTATTTATGATTTTTTCATAAAATTGACATAAAGGTAAAATGCTTCAAACAGTTCCTTAGTTCCTACTTTAAATTTGTTTGTAATTTATAATCATAATACTTAAACGTTTGTTTAAAAAACCGGAGATTTTTTTTCCCGCATTTATATTTACTATAATTTACAAGAAATTTGACGAAAATTTTAACGTGTGAACCAAAAAAAAAAAAAAAAAAATACGAAAAAAATTCCCTTTGAACAAAATAAATAATTTGTTTGTAATTTATAATCATAATAATTAAACGTTTGTTTAAAAAACCGGAGATTTTTTTTCCCCAATTTATATTTAATATAATTTAAAAGAAATTTGACGAAAATTTTAACGGGTGAACCAAAAAAAAAAAAAAAAAAGATTCGACTAAAATTCCCTTTGATCAAATTACCGCTGATCGATTTACTATCGACGAAATTTCTTTTGATCAAATGTCCGGTAGCAAAAAAAATATTAGTTTTTTAGGAATCCAAACATATCTAAATATTTGCGGATCTTTGGCATTATGTCAGCATAGCTCTCTCTTATATATATTGCTTAAAAATTAGCTTAGCTCTGTCTCTCCGTATTAAAGTGTGTTCTTCTGTTTTCATATAAATGCAGCCATTAGATGTGGATCAAAGTGTGTTGTTCTGTTTTCAAATAAATGCAGCCCCTAGATGTGGATCAAAGTGTGTTGTTCTGTTTTCACATAAAAGCAGCCTTAGATGTGGATCAAAGTGTGTTGTTCTGTTTTCACATGAATGCAGCCTTTAGATGTGGATCAAAGTGTGTTGTTCTGTTTTCACATGAATGCAGCCTTTAGATGTGGATCAAAGTGTGTTGTTCTGTTTTCACATAAAAGCAGCCTTAGATGTGGATCAAAGTGTTTTGTTCTGTTTTCACATGAATGCAGCCTTTAGATGTGGATCAAAGTGTGTTGTTCTGTTTTCACATCAATGCAGCCATTAGATGTGGATTAAAGTATGTTGTTCTGTTTTCACATCAATGCAGCCATTAGATGTGGATTAAAGTGTGTTGTTTTGTTTTCACATCAATGCAGCCATTAGATGTGGATTAAAGTGTGTTGTTCTGTTTTCACATCAATTCAGCCTTTAGATGTGGATTAAAGTGTGTTGTTCTGTTTTCACATCGATGCAGCTTTTAGATGTGTATTAAAGTGTGTAGTTCTGTTTTCACATAAATGCATCCTTTAGATGAGGATTAAAGTGTGTTGTTCTGTTTTCACATCAATGCAGCAATTAGATGTGGATTAAAGTGTGTTGTTCTGTTTTCACATCAATGCAGCCTTTAGATGTGGATTAAAGTGTGTTGTTCTGTTTTCACATCAATGCAGTTATTAGATGTGGATTAAAGTTAGTTGATCTGTTTTCACATCAATGCAGCCATTAGATGTGGATTAAAGTGTGTTGTTCTGTTTTCACATCAATGCAGCCATTAGATGTGGATTAAAGTGTGTTGTTCTGTTTTCACATCAATGCAGCCATTAGATGTGGATTAAAGTGTGTTGTTCTGTTTTCACATCAATGCAGCCTTTAGATGTGGATTAAAGTGTGTTGTTCTTTTTTCACATCAATGCAGCCTTTAGATGTGGATTAAAGTGTGTTGTTCTGTTTTCACATCAATGCAGCCTTTAGATGTGGATTAAAGTGTGTTGTTCTGTTTTCACATCAATGCAGCCTTTAGATGTGGATTAAAGTATGTTGTTATGTTTTCACATCAATGCAGCCTTTAGATGTGGATTAAAGTGTGTTGTTCTTTTTTCACATCAATGCAGCCTTCAGATGTGGATTAAAGTGTGTTGTTCTGTTTGCACATCAATGCAGCCTTTAGATGTGGATTAAAATGTGTTGTTCTGTTTTCACATCAATGCAGCATTTAGATGTGGATTAAAGTGTGTTGTTCTGTTTTCACATCAATGCAGCCTTTAGATGTGGATTAAAGTGTGTTGTTCTGTTTTCACATCAATGCAGCCTTTAGATGTGGATTAAAGTGTGTTGTTATGTTTTCACATCAATGCAGCCTTTAGATGAGGATTAAAGTGGGTTGTTCTGTTTTCACATCAATGCAGCCTTCAGATGTGGATTAAAGTGTGTTGTTCTGCTTTCACATCAATGCAGCCTTTAGATGTGGATTAAAGTGTGTTGTTCTGTTTTCACATCAATGCAGCCTTTAGATGTGGATTAAAGTGTGTTGTTCTGTTTTCACATCAATGCAGCCTTTAGATGTGGATTAAAGTGTGTTGTTCTGTTTTCACATCAATGCAGCCTTTAGATGTGGATTAAAGTGTGTTGTTCTGTTTTCACATCAATGCAGCTTTTAGATGTGGATTAAAGTGTGTTGTTCTGTTTTCACATCAATGCAGCCTTTAGATGTGGATTAAAGTGTGTTGTTCTGTTTTCACATCAATGCAGCCTTTAGATGTGGATTAAAGTGTGTTGTTCTGTGTTCACATGAATGCAGCCTTAGATGTGGATTAAAGTGTGTTGTTCTGTGTTCACATAAATGCAGCCATTAGATGTGGATTAAAGTGAGGTTCTCTGTTGTTACCTAAAGGCTGCCAATTGATGACTAATTTTGCTTCCCATAAATGTAGGAAGGGGGTTCGGTCTTTAAAACATTATATGTTATCACATAAAGCGTGGGATAAAACAAAGTTGGGGAAACACTGCCGTAAGGCTTCCTAAAAATTGTATCGTGAGTCACATAGCCTACCCCACGAAAAGAAATTCCAACTTTTTTTTTCTTCAGTGAACTTTTCAATCTAATTACAATACAAATTACATAACATGAATAGAATCATTTACTGTGGCCTCAAAGACGTCATTAGTCTATTACTTAAGTAATATCTACCCAGTGTAAACTCAAAGTAACAGTATGACGATAAATACGAAATAGTATGGTTATTTCTTTTCGTATAAGCCATATTATGAAATAATTTTGATTTAACATATTGCTAGGTGACAGTTTGCGCTATTTGATATATATTAGAGTGACATAATTTTAGGATACTTAATATTTTTTGCTGACTCTTTCCAACACTACACTTCAGTACGTGATGATTCAATACGCTTATCTCAAAAGCAAAAAATCAAACAGTTCGTGTCCAAACATTAGGCACACTAACACAGTGACACAGAACTTTAGCCTTTTTGCACTTTATTGTGTCAGACAGGATATTGTCTTGTAGTAGGTCCTCTTCGCATGACAACAGAACATACTGACAGTGTCTAGGACCTCGTGTTTTTTTTTTTATAGCTCACTATAAAACTGTTTGTTAGTAGGAAGTCCAAATAACATTGAGGGTTTTAAAAGTTAAGCTTGTGTATTCATCGATTAAGTTTTCAAAACACTACAAACATTGTATACAAAAGTGTTACGGATGTTCCAAATTATGTTATGGGCGATTAATTGTATTATATCTTCTTCAAGTAAGTATCTTACAGGCACACTGTGTAATCCTAACGTTCTATAGATTACCTAGACATTCTACAGAATGTCGGACAATTCTAGTCAAAGTGTGAAATATTTAAGCATTGTTGTATTTAGTCTAGTCATTCTATAGAATGCCTCATGATTTGTGTCAAAGTGACGAATACATAAACCATTACACACTTTGCTTTGACATTCTGCTGAATGCCAGGATTTCACACTTTGCTTTGACATTCTGCTGAATGCCAGGATTTCACACTTTGCTTTGACATTCTGCTGAATGCCAGGATTTCACACTTTGCTTTGACATTCTGCTGAATGCCAGGATTTCACACTTTTCCTGTAAAATGTCGATCAAATAAAGTGAGTATAGTAATAAACTATAATTAGTCCCAAAAATAGACATTTAAAACACATGAATTTAAACTGTTAAGAGGGTTCTCTATTGATTTAAAAATGAAAACCTAAAAGTGTGGGAAAAGTGTGTGTGGGTGGGGGGGGGAGTTCGTTTCGACAGTTATGATTGCTACGTCGTAGTTTACATTTAAGCCTTTGGGATGTACGTTATTCACTTATTTCGAAATCATGGACGTTATTTAATCCACATTGATCTCCTATCTTCCTTCTTTTGTGTCACATACACAGAAAAAATAACCTTTTAGAAACCTCAACATATGTTGTATGTTGTAGAAAGACTAACGTATGTGTTTAATAATGTAGAAAGACCAACATGTTTTGTATGTTGTAGTAACACTAATGTGTTGTTAAATATAGCTTTTTAGAGCGTGCTCTTATTTTCACTTTAACATTTAGATGATTTTAGACACAACAACTTTTCTACTAGTAAAGCATTGACTCAAACGTGACTTAGTAAATGTGCTTTTTTCATGCCACACCCAAATTTCTTGGCTGGGAAAAGTTTGTTTTCATCGGAATGCATTATATTTGTTCCAAAGAATGCCATTATATTACATAATTTCCAGAAATTCTTTACTATAACGTTCGGATTTGAGTCTTTTATAAAGCACGCCGGGTTTCTTGGCAGAGAGAGAGCGAGAGTGAGACATTTTCTTTACAAGACTTGTGTATCTGTGTGTGCAAACTTATATGTGTATTTAGAGGAGTGTACTTGTTTCCCTTAATGTAAATTGATATTGATTTTGCTTCTGTACTCCAATTTAGATTTTTTAGAAAACATTTGTTTAATAATTAAATCTCAAAATTGTTAGTATCACTAGTTTGGTATAGTTTTCTTGGCATCCTGTTTTTCTGAGCCTTTTGTTACGCATAGTTTATTTTACCAGCAACGTTTTAACACAGATTAAGTTTTGAAAATTATGTCGGTATTTAAAAATATCGACTTCTCTAATTTTAATTGGTTATTTTCATTTATTTTCTGCTTTACGTAAGACGTGTTGTAAGGACACCCTTCAAGCTCATTCAAACTCACTTGAACACTCGTATATTTTCTCGGTCTATTTTGACATGTCAGCTTGTTGCTACTATGTTCAAAACTTGTGTATTTTCTCGGTCTAATTTTAACAAGGCCAACTTTTGTTAGTCAACTGTCACTCGTTATCTTTACATTAATTATTCTTAATTTTTCGCTTAGAGAAACTTGTTCACTTGTCAAGTTTCACTAGAAGAAAAGTTGAGCATATTTAATTTACATACATGACTTACTCATTCATTTCTCTTACATCCGATTCTGCTGACTTCTACGCATAGATCCATATAATTAAGTGTACTTTAACTTTACGTCGAGGTGTTTACCCATGGCGTATGGATACTGACCAATGAGGAGGTCTTCTTTTTGTTTCTCCTCAATATAGTTTACATAAGAGGCAATGTTTACATTTTGTTTATTGCCCTCTGTTACTTTATCATCAGTAGAAAGGGGGGCGCGTTAGTGTATCAGTTATACTAACTAAAACTGTTTACTTTCTTTGATTCAGGTACATTAGTTACATTTCCATTTCTTTCCCTCTACGCTAAAGTGTGTTACATGCTCTTACCGCGTCTTCCTTTCCAATTTTATTTTCAAGTTCCATCGTGATAGACTTAAAACTCTCTTTCCAAACTTCTCACTACCAATAAATGTGATCCAATGGCGCAAATTTAGTTTTAGTTTATAAATTTAGTATATATATATATATATATATATATATATATAAGATGAGCTATAGTGACATAACGCCAAAGAAAAGATATGATTTAAGTACATTCGAATAATTAAAAAAATGATAGTTGTTTTCTAATATTTTGAAGAAATCAAATTAAATGCGCAAAAAATATTTTATATTCGCTTTTATCTTAGTTAAAAATAAGGTTATATTATTATAAATTACAAATACATTTAAAGTATCAACTAATGAACTATTTTAATCTTTTTATATGTGTTTGAAGGTTAAGAAAAATAAATACAATTTTAAAAAAAAAATCAAAGAATTACCGGTGGCCCATTTAGTTTTTTCTTATTTTAGCTATATAAATATCAATCGGGCTTAGTTCTCCTAAGTGAATAGATGGGTCTTGACCAAACTTAGTACCCATACTCTTGATTATTTATGCTGGATACCAAAGTGTAACAAACAAATAATATTCATCCCTCTTGGGCCGGGGCCCCATTTCATTTTTTTTTCTTATTTGAGCTATTTTCTCCAACATTCCCTGAATAAAAAAGGTTGAAATTGGGCAGGCTGATTCTTTACAGCTTACATACAAAAGATAAGCGAGTTGAATCAATGTTTACGCCCAGTGATATGACATTGGACAAACACCTGTCGAATCAATCTTTGCGCCCAGTGATATGACATTTGACAAAGATCTCTCGAATCAATCTTTACGACCAGTGATATGACATTAGACAAAGATCTGTCGAATCAATCTTTACGCCCAGTGATATGACATTGGGCAAAAATCTGTCAAATCAATCTTTACGCCCAGTGATATGACCTTGACAAAGTTCTGTCGAATCAATCTTTACGCCCAGTGATATGGCATTGGACAAAGATTTCTCGAATCAATCTTTAAGCCAAGTGATATGACATTGGACAAAGATCAGTAGAAATAATCTTTACGCCCAGTGATATGACATTGGATAAAGATCTGTCGAATCAATCTTTACGCCCAGTGATATGTCATTTGACAAAGATCTCTCGAATCAATCTTTACGCCCCTTGAAATGACATTGGACAAACAACTCTCAAATCAAAATTTACCCCCAGTGATATGACATTGGACAAAGACCTCTTGAATCAATCTTTACGCCCAGTGATATGACATTGAACAAAAATCTCTCGAATCTTTCTTTTCGTCCAGTGATATGAAATTGGACAAATAACTCTCGTATTAATCTTTACGTCCAGTGATATGACATTGAACAAAGATCTCTCGAATCAATCTTTACGCCCAGTGATATGACATTAGACAAACTCCTCATACAGCTATCATTAGCTCCAGTGACACGACATTATACAAACAGCTCTCGAATCTTCTATCAGGCCATTCAAAATCAAATAATATTTTTAAAAACCAAAAAACGACGTTGCCATTAAGTTTATTTGTCATGTTGCATACTGAAATGTGTTCAGAGGTGCTGTAAACATTGTTTGAACGTGGACAAATCATTTCGTTTCGTCATGTCTTGGCAATACTGTTGTTTTTACAATTTTTCCCCAGCATTTACAAATGTATCTGGTAGATTCGTTCATAAATTCGATCCCTCTGCAATAGTTAACGTGCTCAGTGCAGTTTCCGTTTTGATATCCGAAGATCTTGCATTCCTCCGCGCACGGGATATTATAGGTTCCATCTCCATTGGGGAACCTAGATAAGTAAATTATATTTTGAATATCATTGTTGGTGTGTCTCAAAGGTAACATATTTTTAATAGCAGGGCAGAGATAAAAATAGGTAACAGATTGTTAATGTCAGGGAGGAGATAAGGTTAGGTAACCGATTGTTAATTTGATAAAGGAGATAGACTTAGAGGAAATATGTAAATATCAGGAAGGCAAAAAAGTTAGGTAACATGGTGCTAATAGCATGAAGGAGATAGACTTAGGTGACGTATGTTAATATCAGAAAGAAGATAAATATCGGAAGGTAACGGATTGTTAATAGCAGGGAGCAGATCAAGATAGGTAAGAGATCGTTAATACTAGGGAGTAGATACTCTTAAGTAACATACATTTAATAGCAGAGAGGAGATAGACTTAAATAGCTTATATTTAATCACAGGGATGAGATAGATTTAGGTAACAGATAGCTAATATGCAGGGAGTAGATGGTCTTAGGTTAGAGATAGTTAATGGGTGATAGCTTGGGTGTGCCTTAGACATAAAAATAAGAAACAGCTTTATCTACAGAATTAAAATGTACAGAAGAATCATTTTTTAAGATTCACCAAAGTTTGCATGTAGTAGCAACCAACTCTACACTTCAAGTTTCTCCTCTAATTTTCAAAAGTTTGCATGTAGTAGCAACCAACTCTACACCTCAAGTTTCTCCTCTAATTGGCAAATGTTTACATGTAGTAGCAACGAACTCTACACTTCAAGTTTCTCCTTTAAATTGCCAAAGTTTTCATGTAGTAGCAACCAACTCTACACTTCAAGTTTCTCCTCTAATTGGCAAATGTTTACATGTAGTAGCAACCAACACTACACTTCAAGTTTCTCCTTTAAATTGCCAAAGTTTTCATTTAGTAGCAACCAACTCTACACTTCAAGTTTCTTCTCTAATTAGCCAATGTTTGCATGTAGTAGCAACCAACTCTACACTTCAAGTTTCTCCTCTAATTTGGCCAATGTTTGCATTTAGTAGCAACCAACTCTACACTTCAAGTTTCTCCTCTATTACGCCAATGTTTACATGCAGTGGCTACCAATGCTACACTACAAGTTTCTCCTCTATTTGGCCAATGTTTCCATGCAGTGGCTACCAATGCTACACTATAAGTTTCTTCTCTAATTAGCGAATGTTTGCATGTAGTACCAACTCTACACTTCAAGTTTCTTCTCTAATTTGGCCAATGTTTGCATATAGTAGCAACCAACTCTACACTTCAAGTTTCTCCTCTAATTTGGCCAATGTTTGCATATAGTAGCAACAACCTCTACACTTCAAGTTTCTCCTCTAATTTGGCCAATGTTTGCATGTAGTAGCAACCAACTCTACACTTCAAGTTTCTCCTCTAATTTGCCAAAGTTTTCATGTAGTAGCAACCAACTCTACACTTCAAGTTTCTCCTCTAATTTGGCAAATGTTTGCATATAGTAGCAACCAACTCTACACTTCAAGTTTCTCCTCTAATTTGGCCAATGTTTGCATATAGTAGCAACCAACTCTACACTTCAAGTTTCTCCTCTAATTTGCCAATGTTTTCATGTAGTAGCAACCAACTCTACACTTCAAGTTTCTCCTCTAATTGGCCAATGTTTTCATGTAGTAGCAACCAACTCTACACTTCAAGTTTCTCCTCTAATTGGCCAATGTTTTCATGTAGTAGCAACCAACTCTACACTTCAAGTTTCTCCTCTAATTTGCCAATGTTTTCATGTAGTAGCAACCAACTCTACACTTCAAGTTTCTCCTCTAATTGGCCAATGTTTGCATATAGTAGCAACCAACTCTACACTTCAAGTTTCTTCTTTAATTAGCCAATGTTTGCATGTAGTAGCAACCAACTCTACACTTCAAGTTTCTCCTCTAATTGGCCAATGTTTGCATGTAGTAGCAACCAACTCTACACTTCAAGTTTCTCCTCTAATTTGCCAATGTTTTCATGTAGTAGCAACCAACTCTACACTTCAAGTTTCTCCTCTAATTGGCCAATGTTTTCATGTAGTAGCAACCAACTCTACACTTCAAGTTTCTCCTCTAATTGGCCAATGTTTTCATGTAGTAGCAACCAACTCTACACTTCAAGTTTCTCCTCTAATTTGCCAATGTTTTCATGTAGTAGCAACCAACTCTACACTTCAAGTTTCTCATCTAATTGGCCAATGTTTTCATGTAGTAGCAACCAACTCTACACTTCAAGTTTCTCCTCTAATTTGCCAATGTTTTCATGTAGTAGCAACCAACTCTACACTTCAAGTTTCTCCTCTAATTTGCCAATTTTTTCATGTAGTAGCAACCAACTCTACACTTCAAGTTTCTCCTCTAATTGGCCAATGTTTGCATGTAGTAGCAACCAACTCTACACTTCAAGTTTCTCCTCTAATTGGCCAATGTTTTCATGTAGTAGCAACCAACTCTACACTTCAAGTTTCTCCTCTAATTTGCCAATGTTTGCCTGTAGTAGCAACCAACTCTACACTTCAAGTTTCTCCTCTAATTTGCCAAAGTTTTCATGTAGTTGCAACCAACTCTACACTTCAAGTTTCTCCTCTAATTTGCTAAAGTTTGCATTTAGTAGCAACCAACTCTACACTTCAAGTTTCTCCTCTAATTTGCTAAAGTTTGCATTTAGTAGCAACCAACTCTACACTTCAAGTTTCTCCTCTATTACGCCAATGTTTACATGCAGTGGCTACCAATGCTACACTACAAGTTTCTCCTCTATTTGGCCAATGTTTCCATGCAGTGGCTACCAATGCTACACTATAAGTTTCTTCTCTAATTGGCCAATGTTTCCATGCAGTGGCTACCAATGCTACACTACAAGTGTCGAACAAACTCATCACCTATTGACTCATGAAAACGTGTTGATTTTTTTTTACATAATTTTATTTTTTGGTGGCAAAAAAGTGAAAAGTGTTTTATTTCAGGGGGTGGGGAGAATTGTGATGAAATATCAAAGCCAAAAAATGAGACGAAAAAAAAGTGTTAATTCGTTTTCTCTCGCGATAACATTTTAAGCCATCTTGTTGGGAAAACAGCCGGGAGTCTCTGTGGTTCCAAGAAGCTGTTACATGCACACCCACACAACGATTCCAGGTTAAGGGTAATAAGAGGATAGACTGCAATCAGTGCAAAATACAATGAGTAAAACAGAGTAGGGTTAAACCTGAAAAAAATCAACGCAAGAAAACAGCGAACGTGTCGGCAGAAAGCCTTCTTCAGCGAACAAAGCAACAGAAAAAACGGTATACAAATAAAAATAAGAAATAGCACTAAGCTGGTAAGTAGTATCTGTGGGCAGCAATAGAAGTTTGGCAGAAGGAAAGTGAGTGAGATTTTAAATATGCAGCGGTGAAAAAAGGGGTGGGAGGGGAGAAAAAAGTTCACTGTGATAGGTCAGAACGTGGAGGGGCGGAGCTAGGGTCAAGATGTGAACAGAGACATAACATTAATCCCACCCGGCGTCAAAGTGCCCTAAGTCAGGATAAGTCTGTGTTCCAAATTGACCAGGCTGGCGGTGTTCGTCCTAGCTAAAATCACACTTATTGAAAAGTCCGCCTTGCCTTGGTGGTCGCTACTATTGAAGTGTTTGGAGACGGGACACTGTTATCTACGTTGCGGCTTGTACAGAGCAAACCATCGCGTATCAGAAAACTGCCCTTAGGGAAACGTATGTGGTGAGTCTGGAATACAAAAGGGCAAGTTTTGCAACGCCTGCGTCCACACGGCTTGGTCCCAAAGCGGGAGGGGGGAGCATTGATACGACTGCGCACAAGGAGGTCTCTCAGATTTTTATCCCGTCTGAGAGCAATGAGAGGGGGGAAGAGAAAATTTATTGTGTGTCGGTGTCTGCGAGTAGTATAGATCGATGTTTAAGAAAAACACATTTCGCAATCAGATTATGAAGGTGATAAATTATAATGAGTTTAGTCCTGTCAACATTGTCGCTCAGACGTGGTCTGGAGGCATCAGCACGTGTAATATTCTTAACCCTTTGGAGGACTGATGAAAGTACTGTCTCCGGGTAAGACCTACACTGGAAAAAGTCTATCATTTTAAGCGATTTGTACCAAAAGTCCTCATCCGTCCGATAAAGTCGACGAAGACGAAGTAATTAAGAGGAAGGAATAGAATCTTTACAGGATTTAGGGTGGGATGAAGAGTAGAGTAGATTGCTGTGGCTGTCAGTGGGCTTAAAGTAGGCAGAGGTGAGTAGGGTGTCTCTTTGAAGAGTGACTGCAAAATCTAAGAAAATGACTGAGGTCTCAGAGATAAGAGATGTGAATTTAATGGAGGGGTGAAAGGAGCCTACAAAGTTAATGAACAGGTCAAGTTCACTCCTCTCCATAGTGGTGACCCCTATACCATCATCTATGTACCTCTTATAGAATTCAGGGAGGCGTCCAGTATAGCTGCTTTCGACCAAGTGTTCGAAATGCCCCATGAACAAGCAAGCATAGCTGGGTCCCATTTTAGTCCCCATAGCAACACCACTGATTTGGTCGAAGAATTGGCCACCAAACTCAAACGAATTGAGGGTGAGGACTAGTTCAGCCAATCTGAGGAGGGTGTTGGTGGGTATAGATGGGTGGGGTCTGGTCTCGAGAAAGAATTTGAGAGCTAAGAGACCGTCAGTGTGAGGGATGGAAGTGTATAGAGAATATACATCAAGTAGAAATAGATGATGTTTCTTTTCAGGTGGGATTATGATGGATTCAAAGGTTTTTAGAGCATGGTTGGTGTCCTTAATGTAAGTTGGCAGTGAGGCAACGATGGGTTGAAAAACTCCATCAAGGAATTCCGAGATATGTTCGGTGGGGCAAGAGCATGCTGAGACAATGGGACTGCCAGGGTTGCCATACTTATGAATTTTGGGAAGTAGGTAGAAGCATAGCTTACCGAGGTTACTATTGAAGATAGTTAAGGGTAGCCGATAGGCATAGAACTTTCGGAAAAAAGGGTTTGTCCCCCATAGCATGTAAAGACTGAATCCGGCAAATTGTCTTAAATGTGCTCCTTTAAAAAAGTAAACTTAGCTCTAAAGAGAATATCCTATCAACACACTCATTGCACTCCGCCCAGTCACGTCCACACCAGTAAAGATAATACGGGTCCCTTTGGTAAGTATTTATTCCCACTAGCGCCAAGATGAAGATCAGGAGAGCCTGCAACAACATTGTAGCCATCGTAACCTGTCAACAAATTGACGTGTATCTTGAGCTGTGTAACTCCACGACTAACCAAGGACAAATATTTATCATACGCTTTGGGTGGTACATCTCGTCTTTTAGTTAAATATTGAGAAAAAAAAAACAGTTGAGTTCAGGAGCGTAACCATTGACCAGTGTAAAATAATTTTGTTGCTAGCCTTTGTGGAAGTAGATGGAGAAGACTGAGGGGAAGTAATTGTAGCCAGCCTTTATAGAACTTGACAGAGAAAACCAAGGGTAAATAATTAGTGTTAAATATAGATTTGTTGATGAAGTTCATTTATAATAAAATTGTTTAAGCTTTAAGAGGAAAAAGTCTTTAAAAATAAAAAAAGTTAAAGTGGAGGGGGGGGGGTGGGTCTTTGTCGGGTTCATTTGTGGGGAAGGGGAGGGGGGTAAGGGAGTGGAGGATGGTAGGGGAGGATGGTAGAAGAAGGGAGGATGTATAGGAGGTTAGGACGGTAGAGAAGGGGAGGANGGGGGGGGGGGGGGGGAGGGGAGAGGAGTGGAGGATGGTATAGGAAGTTAGGACGGTAGAGGAGGGGAGGATGGTAGAGGAGGGGAGGATGGTAGAGGAGGGGAGGACGGCAGAGGAGGGGAGGGGAGAGAAGATGGTGCTGTGTAAAATAATTAATACATTTGTTTATTCTTTTCTTCGTTCATTCATTTCATATCAATTTGCAGAAATGAACATCTGCTATATCATTGGGATAAATGAACATCTACCATATAAATTTGGATAAGAGAACCTCTCCTATTTTAATTGGCATAGATGAACATCTGCTAGATTATTTGGCATAGATGAACATCTGCTAGATTAATTTGACATATATGAACATCTGCTAGATTAATTGGCATAGATGAACATCTGCTAGATTAATTGGCATAGATGAACATCTGCTAGATTAATTGGCATAGATGAACATCTGCTAGATTAATTGGCATAGATCAATAAACGATGATTATTTTTTTTTTTAAAATCCATATCTCCGTTTCAAACAAATCTGCTATCTAATAAATTGTAATCTCCTGTGTCCGACAAGAACAACAAAAAAAATTGTGCATACGGAAAGTAACTCGCAGAAAACAGGAAAATGTTCGTCAACTCTAGAAATACGCTCCTGCATTTAATTTGTTTAACCATATTATTTTTTTTTTCGTCGGACCATGTAATGTACATGGGAACAAAAGCCCTGCCATGTTTAATTGTTTCTTCACCTTTGTATCGTGTTGATTTACATTCACTGGTAGCTGTAAAATTGAATTGAGTCCGCGCGTTTACTAGAACACTTGGACACCATTAGAAATACGTTCAATAAACACTGAACATATCTGCTTCTGCTTCTAAACAGAAAAATGTCTGAACTTGATCGGTCACCTGTGAGGTGGTTTAGAGATGACAGTTTTACTTAACCTGACAGTGGTTGTCATCAGCGAAAGTTCATGACAAAAGTTGTTGACGTCAACAAATCTTTCCATTTCCACATATAATTTTAAGACACGTGTACACAAACTAGTTTAGTCAGGGGCGTGGCAAGGGGGGTGCGGGGGGCTCGGATCGTACACCAAACCTAGCTACGCCACTGAGTTTGAGTTAGGCCAAGATGTTGTATATAAGATTCGATAGTAGTTGGGCCATGGTGTTGTATTTTTCATTTGTTAGTACTCTGGTAAGATTTTGTATTTTTCAAAATGTGTTGGCAGTTGGGCCAGGACATCCGCGGAAGAAAGTTGTGAGGCAAGCAAAAGCATAACATGGGGTGTGGTGTCAAAGGGATGGATAGATTGTCCGAGTGGAAGAAAGTGGTGAGGCGGGCCAAAGCATTACATGAGGATGTAGTTTCGTAGGGATAGATGGCTTGTCTGACGAAAAAAGTGGTGAGGCAAGCCAAAGCCCTAGATGGGGTGTAGTGTCATAGGGATGGTTTGGATAGTCTGAGTGGAAGGGATGAGGAGGGCCAAAGCATTACATGAGGTGTTGTGCCACAGGTATGGATGGTTATAATACTAACACGTGCATTTGCCTAGCGTCGAATTTAAAGAATCATATTTTCTTAACGGTAACATCAAGTGAAATCATTATTTGTTTAATATTTTAAGTGTTTCAACGGAGAAAGATCTAACGAACCAAAGTTTGGGGGGGGGGGGGCAAGATGGGATTAAGATATTTTTAAAATTTAAAGGAAACAACAAGAACAATGGTAAATTAATTAAAAAGATTAAATTTAAATAAGAAAAAAAAAAAAAAAAANAAAATAAAAAAATCATACTTGGCGACACCAATTAGTAATACACGTAAGTTTCTTCACTCCGGGATCTTAGAAAATTGAGACATACCCAACACTGACAGTAGCTCTAAAAATTATCTAGACATTTTAAATTTAGCGCATTGAAGCCGCTAAATACCTTATATAAACACATCATGTTCCGGGTAAAATGTGTCAATGTTTTCAACTAATGGACAAAATCCAGCCTCAACTGATTTTAACGAATTAATTTAAAAATTAAAAAAAAAAGTAAAGGCTTAAAGTCAAGGGTTTGAGAATCACTGTTGTTATGTGTAGATTATTGTTTCAAGGTTTGATAGGGAAAAGATTTTTAGTTAAAGATTTAATGTGTAGCTGTATCTTTGAATGAGAGTGTTGTGACGTAATTGTGTAGTGGGAAGTGACGCGTTAGTTTTCGTCGTTGTTAGAGAAGAGAGATGGCGGATGTGCTACATTGACTGTTGTGATTTGAATACTGTTAAGTGTTTTGCTGAAAAGATTTGATTGTTGCTCAGAAATTAAGTATCAACCATAGTTTGGTAATAGTGGTTAAATAAATTTTGTTTGCAGCAAACCGGTTGATGTTTGTTGCATTTGTGACTGTTGCTGTCTGATGTACTGCCGAACGGAATGAAGTGAAAGACTTGGCCATACAGGAGACTCACATCTCAAAACTTAACGAATAACATTTTCAATTCATTTCATTAGTCATTCATTCATTCATTCATACATACATACCGGTACATACAAACATACATACATACATACATACATACATACATACATACATACATACATACATACATACATACATACATACATACATGCATGCATCATACATACATGCATACATGCATACATACATACATACATACGTACATACATGCATACATACATGCATACATAAATACATACATACATACATACATACATACATACATACATACATACATACATACATACATACATACATACATACATACACATACATACATACATACATACATACATAGAACATAAATATATACATACGTACAAATGTACATACACACATGTACACACATACACACACACCTACGCGTCATATACATCCTTCTCCAAATCTGCCCACGTTATTGATCTGTTCTTGCTAGAGCTCAAGTTGTACATTCAATTTGCTCGCTAACAAAAGCTTTCTATCGTTTCGTTCCTGCTTATAGTCTCTGGTCCATTCAGCTGAGATAAGTAATTAGATTCCAATTACACACACAATGTTATCCACGTCTTAATGCTTGGTAACGGAGATCATTTGAGATGCAATTAAAGGCGGTAAAGACAGACCGTAGCATTTACATACATACATGCATACATACATAAACATACAGACATACATACATACATAAATACATACATACATACATTACATGCATACATACTGTAACGGACAATGTTTTCACATGAAAACAGAGAGGTAGCATGAGTGAACAATGAATGGTGTTGACCATGTTTTTGTCCACGAGGACAATGAATTGTATTTTGAGATACAAATGTGAGCTCCACGTTTGAGTGAACAATGAATGGTGTTGACCATGTTTTTGTCCACGAGGACAATGAATTGTATTTTGAGATACAAATGTGAGCTCCACGTTTTTGGAGAGTAAAATTATGTTTTTGTCAGAGCGGTTGTTTTGCACGCTTTGCTGGTAATAAAGTATGAGTTGACTGATATAGTAGAGAGCTGAGCGCAGAGCAGTAGAGTCAGTAGCGTGAGAGCTGTGTGATTAGACAGTTGACAGTTTAGTGTGAGGACGTGTCTTTCTTAATGATGGAATACTATAGATATATATGTGAAATTACATTCATGCAAGGATTATTTATTATTATTATCAATATAAAGTGTGTTCAATAAAGTACTGTAAGTTTAACCAGGATTCAGTATTCTTATTTGCGTGCCCGGATTATAAGTGGAAGAATGAAGAAGCCTTAGTCGGCATCCTGAAATATCAACATAACATAAGTAACCATACTACTGACATAACCCACAGCATAAGAAATAAGCTCCCACGCCATGTCAGAGTAGGTGTGTTACAAATGGTGTCAGAAGCGGTGTAACAACGATGTATTACAGAACATTGAGTAACAACGATATATTTTAACAGTCGAGTGAAGCATACATCGAACGACATTACGACCGTGTATTAATCAAGTCCGAGACGAGTTCACTACACACAGAGTTAGCCGATAATTGAGGTCAGTCACGGGAGTTCAGAGTTCAGTCAACTGGTACACGGCAACTAGCAGTATAAGGAACATTTTCAAGTTATTTACAACTGTAGCAAAAATTTACTGTAAGCCTACATATTACAAGACCAAAAGAAGTCTGATGTCATTACAGATGAGATGTTTTATCAAGACAGCGGAAGTAAGATTTCCCCAGCATAATCTTTACTTTATACAAGCCGTACAGTTCAAGTCAAGTAATTCTTCAAGTAATTCTTCAATTACTCACAAGTGCAACAGAACCGGAGAGAAATTAGACAATTTTCAATTATTGGATTATCACAATTACACTATTACGCAAGGTACTTACATTGGAGTATTGCAGCAATTTGTGGTGTAACTTTTCTCATTGGATTATTTTACCCAAGTACACTACCACATAGGATTATCTACTACCTAGAAGGAGCATCTACTATATAGGATTATCGATTACACAGAAATCAGAGCGTAACAGAGGAGCAAAGGTGACCAACTACGGATTTCTTTTAAACACTTGGTATTTATGTATTTATGTGTTATGTATTATATATAATTTAAGACTTTAAAAATCTACTTATATCATACTTAATTAGATTAAGTAAATTTTTACTTTTTCTGTATAATATAAGTTTAATTTTAGAGTATACTGTAGGGACATCCACGGTGTTATCTTTCCTAGGGAAGTTTTTTTATTAAAACGGTAAAGGTTTCTTCTGGCCCTATTTATAACACTGTAGGATAATTCTGTGTTAGCGGTGAAGTCTAGTTTGTACATTGTCATAACTGTTGTTTTTTAGTAGATCTTGTCATATTTGTGCTATTTGTCTTGTCATTGTTATACATATTGTCAACCTACTGTCATATTTTCTACTATCTTGTGGTCCATAAACTAAACAGTACTTTTGTATTTGTTGTCTCATTTGTATTCATGTAAACGTCTACATATCTGTATTTATGTTGTGAAGTAGACAATTTAATTATTTTAAATTTTTCTTACACTTATTTATAACTTATAATTCATGTATCAACTTGCATTTGTGTATACATTCATTAACATGTAGATATATGAAAGATCGTAAACTATTTTAATTGATAACCAAAGAATAAGGAGATAACTGATATACTGATACATAACAATATAATTTTAGTTACTCACATTACACATAAAAAATGGCAGAGTACTTGGAATTATTAGAAGTAGGTGAGAAGCTTGGTTTGAAGCAGGAGAATTTAACTGACTTCGTAACTAGGGAGATGGACAAAATACGGAACAAACAGGAAAGAGACAAGGAGAGAGATAGTCAAAGACAGAAAGAAGACAAAGACCGACAAGACAAAGACAAAGACCGACAAGACAAAGACAAAGACCGAGAAGCTAGAATGTTAGAGAGAAGCGACCTTAAACAAATAGAAGAACTAAAATTAAAAGGACAAAAGGAAATAGAAGAACTTAAATTAAGAGAACAGGATATGAAATTAAGAGAGGAAGAAATAAAACTAGAAAGAGCTAGAATAGAATCAGGACAGCATACACCATCAACAAGCAATAGAGAAACCAATAGTACATACAAACCTAAATTTAGAGAATTTAATGAACATAAAGAAGAAATTATTAGTTATCTGTCACAATTTGAGGGCATATGTCAGTCTTACAATTATAGAGAAGAGACTTGGGCTAATATTTTATTGAGCAGATTATCAGGGAAAAGCCTAAGCATTATTAATTCACTTAGTGAAGAACAAAAGAATAATTATACCTATATAAAGAAAGTTTTGTTAAAGTTCTATGGAAACACAGAAGACATTTATAGAAAAAATTTCCATAACATAAGACTAGAGAGAGAAGTAGATCCTAACACCACCATATTCAATATTAGAGACAATCTTGTCAAATGGCTTGAATTAACTGAAATTGACCTAAATGATCCAAAAGCATTACTGGATATGTTTATCATAGACAAAATATTAAGAAATGCATCAGTCTCTTTATTTTCATTCCTTAAAGAGAGAAAGATTAAAAATGAGCGTGAGTTAGTTGACTCAATCACAACATTTAAAGATGCTCACCCCAATGAAGAGCTAGACAATAGAAACAGCACACTAGCCTCTATTAGAAACACACCCAGTGATAGGGACAGTCAAAAACAAAACACATATCAAAACAGAAGATACCACAGCCTACCTGCCAGATGGCAAAACAATAAATTTCAGAAAAGTCATCAAAACAATTACCAGACACCATATACTAATTATTCAAACAACAACAAATGTTTCTACTGTGGCATTCCAGGTCACAAAAAATATGAGTGTAGGAAATTACATAGAGATTTAGGACATTCACAACAATACTATCAGAGAACATCACCCAACAGTAGTCCAATTAGATACAACAGTGCAAATAGGAGTAGACAACCATATAAAAATCAAAGATATAATTCCAATCAGACTAACAGTAGACAAAACACCAAACCACATGAAACTTTAGCTAGCGCATGTCACAGTGAAGGAAGTTTACAATTTTTTCCTTCTTATGTAAACAACCAGCTTGTTCAGTGTCTAAGAGACACAGGTTGTACAACAATAGTAGTTGACAAAAAATTGATTGATCCTAAAGACCATATATCTGAAAAAACCACAGTCATGTTAGCAAATAACACAAAAGTTGAATGTTATAAAGCAGTAGTGGACATAGACTGTCCATGGTTGACAGGAAAGGTAACGGCAGTACTTATGGACAACCCAGTATGTCAGTTAATAATTGGAAATATTAAAGAAATTCCAGATAATTCCCAAGAACTATTCTTAAATTGGATTGAATCAAAAAATTTAACCAAAGAGTATATAAGTGCAATAACAAGACAACAACATAAAACTAGTCAGACACAGCCTGAAATAGAAGAAAAATTAGACATTCCAAAACAAATATCTAGAGAGGACATAATTAGAATGCAGACAGAAGATAGGCAAATTCAGGACATTAGAAACAAAATTAAGGACAATAACACAATTTATAGAGGACATAATTACACAATAAAACACAATATTCTAATTAGAAATTTTGAGAAAGGTGAAATCAAAAAATCTCAAATAGTAGTACCAGTAATACTCAGAAACAAAATACTCAACCATGCACATGACAGTCCTTTGGCTGGACACATGGGTATAAAAAAAACATTAGAGAGGGTCACACAGAATTTTTATTGGCCAGGCATACACAAGGACATAAAGAAACACATAAACAAATGCATACCATGTCTGACAAAAAACCCAATACACAGTAAACACAGAGCACCCATACAACCCACAGACAAAATAGGTAGAAACTTTGAGAAGGTAGCTATAGATATCATTGGTCCTCTTAATCCACCATCAAATAAGGGACACAAATTTATTTTAACCATGATTGATATGGCATCTAGATGGCCAGAGGCAATTCCCCTCAAAAACATTAATTCAGAAACAATTTGCATGGCATTATTAGATGTATTTACAAGACATGGATTCCCTGATAAAATATTGTCAGATAATGGAACACAGTTTACTTCCAACTTAACCAATGCAGTTACAAAAATGCTAGGTATAATACAAGTACATTCCACAATATATAGACCACAGGCTAATGGTATGGTAGAACGATGGAACAAAACACTAAAAACAATGTTAAATAAAACAACAATAGACCACCCTAGAGAATGGCACCTATATATACCCATGGTTTTATTCGCCTATAGAGAGAGTATACAAGACACCACTGGGTACTCTCCATTTGAGCTAATGTTTGGGGCCAATCCAAAGGGACCGTTAACTCTTTTTAAAGAAAATATTTTAGGCCAGAAAGGCACACAACAAGACACATTTGACATAATTACAAAAATTAGAGAGAGGATTACATATGGCATAGAAAATGCTAAAGAAAACACTGATAGGGAGTCTAAAAGACAAAGACATATAAAGAATACACATAGATACCTCAGAGATCTTAAAGTACATGATAAAGTTTTGGTATGGTTGCCAAACAATAATGGACAAAAGATTTGGCAGGGTCCGTTTACAATTCATGACAAGTTAAATTTAGTTGATTATGTAATTCACATGAAGGGTGAATTGAAAGTCCTACATGTGGACTTGCTCAGAAAATATGACTCTGTTCCTGAAGAGTTAGAAACCATCAGTAATGAAATAAGTAGCACAGCCACCGTTGCTAGTGTTATACAATTAGAAGACAATGAAAATAACACCACAACAAACAGACACTTAACAACAATTCTAAAAGAATACAAAGATGTCATCACAGAGAACATAGGACACACTAGCAGTTTAGAACACAAGATAATATTAACACAGGAACCCACATTCAAACACAAAATCTATCCAATTCCATATGCATTTAGGGAAGAAGTAAAGAAAGAACTAAATCATTTAATACAGACTAACAAGATTAAAAGATCAGATTCACCAATAGCATCACCCATGGTAGTAGTAAAAAAGAAAAATGGCCAGTGCCGTATATGTTGTGACTATAGGGAGTTAAATAAAATCACACAATTAGATGCAGAACCCATGAGGGACACCAGAGAACTACTGGAAGAAATAGGCTCCTCCACATTATTCACCCACTTAGATTTAAACAGAGGATTCTGGCAAATAGGCATGCATCCGGATTCCATGCCTTTGACTGCATTTGCCACAGAGGAAGGCTTGTTCGAATGGACAGTAATGCCATTTGGTCTAGTTAATTCCACCGCAACATTTTCTCGATTCATGCGAATCATGTTAGAAGGCATACCAAATGTAGTACATTTTGTCGATGATATCTGCATTCACACTAAGGATATGAAGACACATATAGAGACTATAAAAACAGTACTAAACAAATTAAGAGCACATGGAGTTACAATAGCACCAAACAAATTAAAGTTTGCACAAGAGGACATTGAATTTTTAGGATTTAAAGTCGGTAAGAACACAATTCAGCCCACAGAACACAACAGAGGAAAAATACTAAATATAAAAACACCACACACTCAGAAAGAAGTAAAAGCCATTTTAGGTTTGTGCAATTTTTACAGCACTTTTGTTCCAAAATTTTCTGATGTTACACTACCCTTAAGGAAACTAATAAATAAAGATAGCAAGAAACAAATAGTATGGACGGATGAATGCGAAAATACACTGAGAACAATCAAAGAAATTTTCCAAAGTGACAACATATTGTTATCACCCAATTTTAAACAGTCTTTCACTCTAGTTACAGACGCCTCCAACATTGGATTAGGAGCTTGCCTTATGCAAGAATACAATCATAAATTAAGACCAATTACCTATTTAAGTAGAGCACTAAGCAGAACTGAAATTAACTACTCAACTATTGAAAAAGAATGCTTAGCAATTGTGTGGGCACTTACCAAACTACAGAAATATCTATTGGGCAGAAAATTTATATTATTGACTGATCACAAGCCATTAATGGCACTAAATAGAAAGAAGATAGCAAACAGTAAAATAAACAGATGGTCGTTGATACTATTAGATTATCAGTATGAGATAAGGACAATAAAAGGAAAAGACAATACAGTAGCTGATTTCCTTTCCAGACACATTGAACATGCAGACAATGACAAAGACACTGACTTAAGACACATTAGTCAGACATTCTAAATGAATATACACACATACGTTCACTCAGTTTTTTGATAAGACACTTGTACATATCAATTTTTGTAAATGAATATCAGATTTTAACCAATTGTAAATTTTCTAATGCAAAATTTAAGATTGTTACATTCATTTTGCAGTGTTTATTATTCATTAAGATGTCAATGTCACTTCACATTATCATACATAAAGATTTTAAGAGGTTGTCATTGGTGATTTTGTAATTTTTTGCCAGGGTAAATTATTCACTAGTAAAAGGCCCTGTATTTCATAATGATGAAATGTTAATGTTGTTACACTGATTTGATTGTTAGATGTGGCATTGAAATTTTCTAAGAGACATTATCATTATTTCAACATATAATGCCAAAAATTTTGTTGCACAAAATTTTTTCAGATGGGTGGGGAATGTAACGGACTATGTTTTCACATGAAAACAGAGAGGTAGCATGAGTGAACAGTGAATTGTGTTGACCATGTATTTTGAGATGCAAATGTGAACTCCACGTTTTTGGAGAGTAAAATTATGTTTTTGTCAGAGCGGTTGTTTTGCACGCTTTGCTGGTAATAAAGTATGAGTTGACTGATATAGTAGAGAGCTGAGCGCAGAGCAGTAGAGTCAGTAGCGTGAGAGCTGTGTGATTAGACAGTTGACAGTTTAGTGTGAGGACGTGTCTTTCTTAATGATGGAATACTATAGATATATATGTGAAATTACATTCATGCAAGGATTATTTATTAATATTATCAATATAAAGTGTGTTCAATAAAGTACTGTAAGTTTAACCAGGATTCAGTATTCTTATTTGCGTGCCCGGATTATAAGTGGAAGAATGAAGAAGCCTTAGTCGGCATCCTGAAATATCAACATAACATAAGTAACCATACTACTGACATAACCCACAGCATAAGAAATAAGCTCCCACGCCATGTCAGAGTAGGTGTGTTACACATACATACTCACACACATGCATACATACAAACATACATACATACATACATGCATACATACATACATTAATGCATACATACTAACAGTCATGATTACAGACATACACCCATATACATGCAGAGATATATGGTGAAAAACAATATGCAGGTTGAATCAATAATTTATGTACAAAGGACAGTGGAAAACATGAAGTAGGATAAAAACAATAAACGTTGTGACCAAAAAGCCGTGGACAGCATACATATTGACATACATAGTGACATACATAGTGACATACATAGTGACATACATAGTGACATACATAAAATCAATTTATAATACATACATACACAGGGCCGTCTTAAGAACACCGGAGGCCTTTAGCAAAGTAATGCAGTGATGCCATCCCACCCCCCCCCAGACATGGGAGGCCTTTGGCCAAGTAGAGCAGTGATGCCACCAGCCCCCCACCGGAAACCATTCGCCATTGGAAAAGTAATGCAGTGAAGCCACACGCCCCCTCCCCCGGACACTGGAGGCCTTTGGCAAAGTAATGCAGTGATGCCATCCCCTCGCCCCTCCCCGGGCACCAGCTGCCCTTGGCAACGTCACGCAGTGATCCCCCCCCCCGGACAACGGAGGCCTTTGGCAGAGTAATGAATTGATGCCAAACCCAATCCCCCCCCGACACCTGAGGCCTTTGGCAAAGTAATGCAGAGATGCCAGCCTCCCCCCATGACACAAGAGGCCTTTGGCAAAGTAGGGCAGTGATGCCACACACCCCGGACATCGGAGTTTTTTTGGCAAAGTCATGCAGTGATGCCACACCCCCCCCCTTAAACCAGAGGCCTTTGGCAAAGTAATACAGAGACGCCCCCCTACAACTGAGGCCTTTGGCAAAGTAATGCAGTGGTGACGAACTCCCCCCCTAACACCGGAGGCCTTTGGCAAAGTAATACAGTGATGCCACAACCCCCCACCGGACACCGGAGGCCTTTGGCTAAGTAATACAGTGATGCCACAACCCCCCACCGGACACCAGACACCTTTGGCAAAGTAATGCAGTGATGCCACATGCCCTTCCCCCCGGACACCGGAGTCCTTTGGCAAAGTAAGGCATTGATGTCACATCCCCCAGATATCGGAGGCCTTTGGCAAAGTAATACAGAGACGCCCCCCTACAACTAAGGCCTTTGGCAAACTAAAGCAGTGGTGACACACTCCCCCCCCCTGACACCGGAGGCCTTTGGCAAAGTAATACAGGGATGCCACAACTCCCCACCGGACACCGGAGGCTTTTGGCAAAGTAAGACAGTGACGCCACACCCCCCGGACACTGGACGTCTTTGGCAAAGTAATGCAGGGATGCCCCCCGGACACCGGAGGCCTTTGGTAAAGTAATGCAGTGATGCCCCCACCGGACAACGGAGGCCTTTGGTAAAGTAATGCAGTGATGCCCCCCGGACAACGGAGGCCTTTGGTAAAGTAATGCAGTGATGTTCCCCGGACACCGGAGGCCTTTGGTAAAGTAATGCAGTGATGCCCCCCCCCGGACCCCGGAGGCCTTTGGTAAAGTAATGCAGTGATGCCCCCCGGACAACGGAGGCCTTTGGTAAAGTAATGCAGTGATGTTCCCCGGACACCGGAGGCCTTTGGTAAAGTAATGCAGTGATCCCCCCCCCCGGACACCGGAGGCCTTTGGTAAAGTAATGCAGTGATGCCCCCAGGACACCGGAGGCCTTTGGAAAAGTAATGCAGTGATGCCCCCCGTGAAACCGGAGGTCTTTGGCAAAGTAATGCAGTGATGCCCCCCGGACACCGGACGCCTTTGACAAATAAATTCAATGACCCCCCCACGGACACCGGGGGGCATTTGGCAAAGTAATGCAGTGATGCCCCCATGGACACCGGAGGCCTTTGGCAAAGTAATGCAGTGATGCCCCCCCTCGGACAACGGATTCCTTTGGCAAAGTAATGCAGTGATTCCCCACCCGGACACCACAGGCCTTTGGCAAAGTAATGCAGTAATTCCCCCCCCCCGGACACCGGAGGCCTTTGGTAAAGTAATGCAGTGATCCCCCCCCCCGGACACCGGAGGCCTTTGGTAAAGTAATGCAGTGATGCCCCCAGGACACCGGAGGCCTTTGGAAAAGTAATGCAGTGATGCCCCCCGTGAAACCGGAGGTCTTTGGCAAAGTAATGCAGTGATGCCCCCCGGACACCGGACGCCTTTGACAAATAAATTCAATGACCCCCCCACGGACACCGGGGGGCATTTGGCAAAGTAATGCAGTGATGCCCCCATGGACACCGGAGGCCTTTGGCAAAGTAATGCAGTGATGCCCCCCCTCGGACAACGGATTCCTTTGGCAAAGTAATGCAGTGATTCCCCACCCGGACACCACAGGCCTTTGGCAAAGTAATGCAGTAATTCCCCCCCCCCGGACACCGGAGGCCTTTGGTAAAGTAATGCAGTGATGCCCCCCCCCGGACACCGGAGGCCTTTGGTAAAGTAATGCAGTGATGCCCCCCCCCTGACACCGTAGGCCTTTGGTAAAGTAATGCAGTGATGCCCCCCGGACAACGGAGGCCTTTGGTAAAGTAATGCAGTGATGTTCCCCGGACACCGGAGGCCTTTGGTAAAGTAATGCAGTGATGCCCTCCCCCGGACACCGGAGGCCTTTGGTAAAGTAATGCAGTGATGCCCCCAGGACACCGGAGGCCTTTGGAAAAGTAATGCAGTGATGCCCCCCGTGAAACCGGAGGTCTTTGGCAAAGTAATGCAGTGATGCCCCCCGGACACCGGACGCCTTTGACAAATAAATTCAATGACCCCCCCACGGACACCGGGGGGCATTTGGCAAAGTAATGCAGTGATGCCCCCATGGACACCGGAGGCCTTTGGCAAAGTAATGCAGTGATGCCCCCCCTCGGACAACGGATTCCTTTGGCAAAGTAATGCAGTGATTCCCCACCCGGACACCACAGGCCTTTGGCAAAGTAATGCAGTAATTCCACCCCCCCGGACACCGGAGGCCTTTGGTAAAGTAATGCAGTGATGCCCCCCGGACACCAGAGGCCTTTGGCAAAGTAATGCTGTGATGCCCCCCCCCGGACACCGGAGGCCTTTTTGCAAAGTAATGCAGTGATGCCCCCAGGACACCGGATGCCTTTGGCAAAATAATGCAGTGATGCCCCCCTTGGACACCGGAGGCCTTTGGCAAATGAATGCAGTGATGCGCCCCGGACACCAGAGGCCTTTGGTAAAGTAATGTTATGATGCCCCCCCAGGACACCGGAGCCCTTGGCAATGTGAAGCAGTTAGGCCCCCACCCTGGACGCCGGAGGCTTTTGGTAAAGTAATGCAGTGATGCCCCCCCCGGACACCGGAAGCCTTTGGCAATGTGAAGCA
>CAXITT010000317.1:657654-701542 GCA_964033795.1 Lymnaea stagnalis | reverse complement strand
AGATAGATAGATAGATAGATAGATAGATAGATAGATAGATAGATAGATAGATAGATAGATAGATAGATAGATAGATAGATAGATAGATAGATAGATAGATAGATAGATAGATAGATAGATAGATATGGATGGATGATGGATGTCTGGATGGATGGATGGATGGATGGATAGTTGGATAGATGGATAGATACATAAGTACATAGATATATACATACATACATACATACATACATACATACATACATACATACATACATACATACATACATACATACATACATACATACATACATACATACATGCATACATAGGTAATACATACATAGATACATAGATACATAGGTACAAAAGATAGATAGAAAGATAGAAAGACAGATAGACAGAGAAACAGACAAACTCACAGACCGATGGACGGATGATAGACAGAACGCTTCCTTGCATTGTTGCGCCAAAAATACCTTTTATTCGATAAACTATATTAAAACATATTTAAAAATTAACGTATGTCCCGTATGCGCTCCTTTACCATTCATCCGATTGCTATAAGACTTTTGTGAATGTTGGGAACACGCTTGCGAAAGTTTCTGAATTGTCTGAATTCGTCCTTATTACGCACATTTTACAATATTCCGTTTTTGTCCAAGGACCTAAAGTCTTTTTTTTTTCTTTCATGAATTTAATATAATTTCCTTATGTTTCTCTATATTCAATTGATCCGATTGCGATACAATTTTAATACATTGTTTCTGAATTATGTTTTCCATTTTGAAAGATTCCCTTTAGGGCTAGAGTCCATTAATTATTATTTTTTTCTTATAGGAGCTATTGACATATCATTTCAAACAAAAGCTGTTGCATGGGTGGATGGAACTTAAAAATAAACACGCGACATTTCAGTTTGTGTGACATAATAATTAGGCTTCTGAATTAGTAAATCCATTTTACAATTTGCTGTTTGGGGCCGGGGGACTTATTTTTTAAAAAATTTAAATAAGCTATACAAACATAATTTCCAACAGAGCCTCTGCATGGTTGGATCAATCGCTACAAGTGTGTGGACTACATTATGAAAATCCATTCTTCTGTATGTGGCCTGCTCTTGCGTCGAAGAACCTTCTCATTTATTCGTGTACGCACCAGGTGGTTAAAAAATATTTTCTAGTTAAAAATTACTTTTAAAAAAAATTATAAGACAAAAACTGTTTTTCTTTTAGGGGCATTGCAACGCATGCTTGGAATGTCCCCAGTGTTTATATATTCATTAATGTCACAGTTCAGATGGTATTAAGAGAGTATGCCCCGTACTTAATAGTGTGGGTGTTATTGTGGAGAATGTTGGGCTTCTCATGTCAGTGATGGGTCACTTGTCGAGGAGCCGAATAGAATAATGAAGAAAACAGGACACTAAAAAATAGTCAAACAAATACTCAGCAACTGTCTTAAGAAATAAAAAGGATGTCTTGATGAATTCAAAATAACAAATCTGTGGCTGTCTATCTCTAGGTCTAACTCATTTTTATCGTTGACTCTAATAATTCTTGATAATATTTAGAAAAGTAATTATTATTTTCTTTACATTTTATTTCACCATGCAACATGATAATAGGACTACCTTTTGTGATGGAAAAGATGTTAGGGTTAATTTTTTATTTTTTTTTTACGTTTTATTTTGCGTTGAACATTATTGAACTATTTAAGAGGTTGACCTACCTTATATAAATACATAAAACATTCAAAGTTTCATTACTGTTAAGTGATATCAAGTAAATGAATAACAAATGCAGATCCATCGGAGTCATCACGTGAAGTTTTGAGTCCACTTGTCCCTTTTCGGTTTTGTCCTCCCCATTTTGTAGTCACAGATGATAAATGAAAAAAACTCTAAATGTTTATAAGGTCCATGCAGCTGTATTGCTGGGAGGGCCAAAAAGATGGTTCTGAGATTAAATGAAAACTAAATTTTTAACTAGCATATCTTCTATAAATCTTCAATTAAATGTAGAATGCTTTCCATAATGCATCCGTGAATATTGTAGTTAAAAAAAATTTTTTTGTTTCTATCAGATTTAAGAGACTAGAATAACATAGGGGAAAAAGCATACACTAAGGATACGACTTATTGAATTAATTTCGTCTAATTTGGGCTGGTGCAGAGAGAGAGAAAGAGATTCTAAATCATTATTATGGATACTTTTTAAGATTCACACCTGAACGTTTTAAAAGCCGCAACAAAATATTTTAAAAGACAAAAAAAATTGAATTTCATCGAGAGTCTTGGAAAACCTTTCTTGATACACACTTCTTGCCTCTACGCTGATAAATGTGAAGATGTCAAGAAAGGGGCTAAGCCCCGTGAAGCTAAGAGGATAACCAAAGCGGAGGCACTTAGGCTTGCCCGAAAGAGCAGCATTAGGTCACCAGCTGCAGGAACTATTCCATGCCCGCGGTGCCATAGATTATTCCGAGCACGGATCGGTCTAGCAAGCCACCTATGAGCTCACAATAACCAACCATCCTCCTAACCGGATGACTCGATGTTCCTAGTCGATTTCGACGCATGAACCAACGAACGAACGAATTGCGATGAATTTAAGGAATTACCAAATGATTATTCTGGGCACGAAACTATTGGAATGATTTAACTTTGTGTATGGAATTGGACACATTACTGCCTCCCGTGAATGTTTTAAAATTGACTTCCCCAAATCAACAGACATATTGAATTAAAATATATTCGAAAATGCAAATATTAAGTTTGAAATAATCAACAAATTTCTTGTAAGGCGACTCCACATACTATAATTGCATACACCTTTCACGATACGATTTCGACAGTTTTACGAAAATGACGCAGCACCATGTAATTGAAAAATTGACACATAGGTGGGACACCCAATTCGCCTAACTTTCTACGCCGATGTCAAAGGTGTAGCTAGTGTGTTTGGCACAAGGTAACAAGATTCAGTTGTACGCTTTTTCCCCCTCAACTCTGAAGAACGTTATTTCTGTGCATTGATTACCACTGACACCAATTTTTACGCCCTAACTAGTTTTGCGCCCGCGGAATCTGTCCTCTATGTCAAACCAGCTACCCATCTGGTAACTGCCCTTTGCCCCGAAAATCTGAAATACCCCCCCCCCACCCCCGGAGGAATAGTTTGAAAGAAATGCTCCACCCGCTCCTCTTTTTGCTCTCTCTCTACCCAACTATCGTTCCATCTCTTTTGTCCGACTCACTCTTCCTCTTAGCCCCTTTCTCGCTCTCTTCTTCTCTCTCATTCTTTACCAATTTACACTTTTTTATCGCCCTATATCTCTCTCTGACCCTATCCTTCTATCCTACTATCTGCTCTACTCTTCATCACACTAACCAATAATTAATCTGACTATCAATCTCTTTTTTTTCTCTCACATCCATCTCTCTAACACTCTCTCTCTCTCTCTCTCTTTTTACTCTCTCCTTCTCAATCCTTCTCTCAATCCATCTAGCTAGCTCAGTTCCAACGTTCCGTTTAAGCTGCGCGTCCATCTCACAGACGCCGCGCAGCAGTTTTGAGTATCCGCGCAGAAGAGTTCCATGTAAGTGTGTTTGTGTTTGTGGGCTGTAAAATGTTGCACACAAAAAAATTGATGCCGCCAAACTTTGCACACAACTGTATGATTTTGCACACGGCCCAACACACCTTAGAGAGAACATTGCTCTATTCTCTTTTTTCTTCTCTTTCTCCCAATACGAAACATTTCTACTTTTTTAAAAGTATTCAAACTGTGTTTAATTTTCAAAAGATTCTTATAAATGCAGCTGTTGTGTATGTTTTGAGCATTATTTAAAAGTAGCATACAACAAAATTTACATCATGCGCAATACAAATACATATTATTATTAATGGCTATCATTTGTATATTTATTACTTTTGTCTTTTTAAATGCATTTAAAAATATTTTTTTTTTCTTTTCAGCACAAATAAAAAAAGAAAGAAATGTACATCCAAATAAAGAGTGAAATAACACAACGTGAGATGCTAGACATAAAACACATTTGTTCTTACTATATGAATTATATATAGAGATGATATACATTTTGATGTACAAACGGATGAATTCTAATTGAATTACCAACATTTTCTAGATCGAGACATTCACTTCAAGAGGAAAGGGACAGAGAATCCATCCATAAAATTGTGTCTTAAACCTGGAAAATTAAATGACAAAATAATTTTAGGATAAGTATCTTTATTGTGAGAATCGCTTGGATATACGGACATAGTATATCTTATTACAAATAAAGCAGAAATAAATCATACAAAATTTAATACTAAGTGCAATTCTCTTATGTTCGCATCACAAAATGCCATCAAAAAATTGCTAAGATGGTTATTAAATTTTGTTTCTATTTAAATGATAATGATATTAATGATTGGACAGCACAAATGATTCGACAGTACAAATGATTGGACAGCACAAATGATTGGACAGCACAAATGATTGGACAACACAAATGATTGGATAGCAAAATTGCCTAAAAGAAAATAACAACAATTGAATTGCTTATTAAAAATTGGGGACTTGTAAAAGATAAGAAAGGAGATTGGCAGACTGCACTGATAATGGCATCACAGAATGACCTACAAGACGTGGTTAAATTGCTAAAGAATTGTGATACAAATATCAATGATAAGAATAACAATGTTTTCACTTCACTAATAATTGCATCTGAAAACGGCCAAAAAGACATTGCTGAATCTCTTATAAAACAGGGTGTCAATGTAAACGATAAAGAAAACGATGGTTGGACTGCACTAATGATGGCATCACAAAATGGCCATACAGAACTTGTAGCTTTGCTTATTACTTTTGGTGCAAATGTAAATGATCAATATAAAAATGGTTGGAATGCACTAATGATTGGATCAAAATATGGCCATAAAGAAATTGTTGAAATGCTTATTGAATGTGGTGCAAATGTAAATCATAAAGAGAAAGATGGCATTACTTCACTAATGATTGCATCACAAAATGTGCAGAAAGACCATGTCGAATTGCTTATATCACAGAAAGATCAAGAAACCATCGTTGATTTGCTGATTAGAAAAGGGGCAAACGTAAATGATCAAAGTGTATATGGCTGGACTGCTCTAATGTATGCATCTAAAAATGGACACAACAATATAGTTGAATTGCTTATTAAATTTGGTGCAAATGTAAATAATAAAGACAGAAGTAATTGGAGTGCACAAATGATAGCATCCGAAAATGGTCATAAAGACACTGCTAATTTGCTTATTAAGTTTGGTGCAAATGTAAATGATAAAGATAAAATGGCTGGACAGCACTAATGATTGGATCACAAAATGGTCACAAAGACATGGTTGAATTGCTAATTAAAAGTGGTGCTTATGTAAATGATAAACAGAAACATGGCCAATCCGCTTTAATGTTGGCATCAAAAGTTGGACATAAAGGCATTGTTGAATTACTTATAAAAAATGGTTCAAAAATAAATGATAAACATTATGATGGTTCGACTGCACTAATATTTTCATCACAAAATGGTCATAAGGAAATTGTTGAATTGCTTATCAAATGTGGTGCTGATATGAATGATAAACATTATGATGGTTCAACGGCATTAATGATTGCATCACAAAAAGGTCATAAAGACATTGTTGAGCTGCTTATTAATGGCGGTGCTAATGTAAATAACAAAGAGAATAATGGTTGTACTGCACTTATAACTGCATCACAAAATGGCCATAAAGACACTGTAGAAGTACTTATAAAATGTGATGCTAATGTAAATGATAAAAAGGAAGATGGGTGGACTGCACTTATGCTTGCATCACAAAATGGTCATAAAGAAACTGTTGAATTACTTATTAAGTGTGGTGCTAATGTAAATGATAAAGAGGACGATGGTTGGACTTCACTTATGATTGTATCACAAAATGGCCAAAAAGATATTGTTGAGTTACTTATTAAATGTGGTGCTAATGTAAATGATAAAGAGGAAGATGGTTGGACTGCATTAATGTTTGCATCAAAAATGGGCCATGTAGACACTGTTGAATTACTAATTAAATGTGGTGCTAATGTAAATGATAAAGAGGAAGATCGTTGGACTGCACTAATGTTTTCATCAGAAAATGGTCATAAGGACTGTGTTGAATTACTTATTAAATGTGGTGCTAATGTAAATGATAAACAGAAAGATGGTAGGAATGCACTAATGATTGCATCACAAAATGGTCATAAAGACACTGTAGAATTGCTTATTAAATGTTGTGCTAATGTAAATGATGAAGAGAATGATTGCTGGACTGCTCTAATGATTGCATCACAAAATGGTCATAAAGACATTGTAGAATTTCTTATTAAATGTGGTGCTAATGTTAATATTGAAGAGAATAATGGTTGGAATGCGCTAATGATTGCATCATTAAAAGGATATGAAGACATTGCGGAATTGCTTATTAAATGTGGTGCTAATTTAAATGATGAAGATAATGATGGTTGGACAGCACTTATGATGGCATCACAAACTGGTCATAAAGACATTGTTGCATTGCTTATTAAATGTGGTGCTAATGTGAATGATAAAGATAACATTGGTTGGACTGCTCTAATGATGGCGTCATCTTGTTGGCACAATGAAACGCTTTCACTATTGATTGAAAAAGGGGCAAAAATAAATGAAACTATTTCTAAATTTATTTACCCACTATTTTTAGCATCATTATATCTGGATCAAACCATTATATTACAGTTCATTAAAGAACTTTCTGTTGAAATTAACCCAGATGAATACATGAATAAATTGATAACAAGAATAAAGACAACATTGTTAACTCTTATTGAAAATGGAGCCAAAGTTAATGATGTATCGAGTGATGGCATTACATCATTGATGTTTGCTATTTTAAGTGGACATAGAGATATTATTCAAGTGTATCTTCAACATTATCCTGTCAATGATTTATCTAAAGAAGTTTTCTCTTATTTGATGGACTTTGTAAGAATTAAGGTTAAAGAAAATGTTTCTGTTTTACTAGATAAGGGAGCAGATGTCAATATAAAAGATAATAATGGATGGACTGCCTTGATGTTGGCATCAGAATGTGGAGATCTGTGGTGTGTGGAATATCTTATAAAAAATAAAGCACAAGTTAATATAAAAAATAACAATGAGTGGACTGCACTGTCTATCGCATCACAATATGGCTATAATGACGTCATTGAGAAGCTTATTGAATATGGAGCAAAGGTCAATGTTAAAATAACAGAAGGATGGAGAAGTCTTATGATAGCTGTATTAAATAAACACACAGAGACTGTCAAATTGTTGATAGAGAAAGGTGCAAATGTTCATGACAAAACTGATAATGGTTTAACATGTCTAATGATAGCAGCAGAAAATGGTTGTATGAAAATAATTGAATTGTTAGTTGACAAAAATATACAATTGGATGAGAGAGATAATGATGGCTGGACTGCACTAATGAAAGCATCTAAATCTGGACATTTTGAAATTTTATTTTTTCTCATAACAAAGGGTTGTGATTTATATCTGAAAAATAAACATGACATGACATCATTGATGATTGCATCACAAAATGGCCACGTTAAAATAGTGGAGTTTCTGATTGAAATGGGAGCAGATGTCAATGAGAAAAATAAATATGGATTAACATGCCTGATTATATCAGCCAACTTTGGACATACACATATAGTTGAATTGTTGATTAATAAAGAAGGTAATCCATTTGAAAAACTTAAGAATTTGTCATGTGCCGTGTTCTTTGCTTTACAAAGCAAACATCTGCATGTGGTTGAGTTATTAACAAAACAAGGTGCAAATGAGGATATTTTGATTGAAACAGAATTGAAGTTGTTGATGGAAGGATTTAAAAAATGTGTTGTAGCAGTTAACTTCCGGAGAATGACGGAAACTTTACACATGCTGATAATAAATCCATCTTATTGTAAATATACACACAGATTTAGACAGCTTGTAAACGACTTATTCTTTTATCACAACAAGGATAGAAAAAGTCACACAGCAATGGAAAACAAATTTAATGACATGGAAGATCATGTTCATACAAATGGGCTTCTACCGCAGTACTTTTTGAGGTGAGTTTGTGTTCTAAGCTGAGTTCATGCCTTAAGGTGAGTCCATATTTAAGATGAGTCCATTTTTAATGAAACTTCATCATTTAAGATGAGATCATATTATATTAGTTTATGGTTGAATCTGAGTTAATTTCTAAAAAAAATGTGTATAATCTTTTTTTACTTAATCACATCTAAAGTCTAAAGAATTAAATCAGTTGAATAAATAAAGTTTAAATTTATCTATGTCAAATGGGGCTAGAATTATAAAATTGTAGCTGTATTTTTTAATATAATTTTATTCAAATTCACAAAATAATTAAATTTATAAGCTCTTAACTGGATTTTTAGACTAGACATAACAGGAATCTGGCGATTCGCCACCATAAATACAACAGGTCTTTTCGAGGAAAAATATGCACACACTCATTTAACACAAAATAGATTTTCTAAACATTCGAATTTTCACAAACATTAAACCCGTTCATATATGGATACTTACTTCATTAAAAAACTTGTTTGAGCTAAAAATTCAGTACATTCTGGAACTGTGAACGCAAACAGTTTCAACCCATATTTCTCTTTCTTTAACTGCTTAGATCATGTATTTAATTTAAAATTAAGGTTGACCTATACCAAAAGCTGGTTAATGAAAGGTCTTTACATTTCAAAGTCTAGTTCATTGTATATTTCTGTTGGACTTACCATCATAGTTCTAAACATGCTTCCTTTAAAGTCAGTATACTGTAATTTTTTTTTTTAATATTGATCACTTGTCCATAAAAGAGGTATATTTAAAGCAGCACTGAATTTGTCTCGGACAGTGGTGGCAAAACTCAGATAATCAAAATAGCCCAAAATCAGCAGCGGAACGATTAAACATTTTTTGAAAGCCACATTCCTTTACAAGAGTTAAAAGCCACATTTCTTTACAAGAGTTGAAAGCCACATTTCTTTACAAGAGATGAAAGCCACATTTCTTTACAAGAGTTGAAAGCCACATTCCTTTACAAGAGTTGAAAGCCACATTTCTTTACAAGAGTTGAAAGCCACATTCCTTTACAAGAGTTGAAAGCCGCATTTCTTTACAAGAGTTGAAAGCCACATTCCTTTACAAGAGATGAAAGCCGCATTTCTTTACAAGAGTTGAAAGCCACATTCCTTTACAAGAGTTGAAAGCCACATTTCTTTACAAGAGTTGAAAGCCACATTCGTTTACAAGAGTTGAAAGCCGCATTTCTTTACAAGAGCTGAAAGCCACATTTCTTTACAAGAGTTGAAGCCACATTTCTTTACAAGAGTTGAAAGCCACATTCCTTTACAAGAGTTGAAAGCCACATTCCTTTACAAGAGTTGAAAGCCACATTCCTTTACAAGAGTTGAAAGCCGCATATCTTTACAAGAGTTGAAAGCAACATTCCTTTACAAGAGTTGAAAGCCACATTCCTTTACAAGAGTTGGAACCCACATTCCTTTACAAGAGTTGAAAGCCACATTTCTTTACAAAAGTTGAAAGCCACATTCCTTTACAAGAGTTGAAAGCCACATTCCTTTACAAGAGTTGAAAGCCACATTTCTTTGCAAGAGTTGAAAGCCACATTCCTTTACAAGAGTTGAAAGCCACATTCCTTTACAAGAGTTGGAAGCCACATTCCTTTACAAGAGTTGAAAGCCGCATTTCTTTACAAGAGTTGAAAGCCACATTTCTTTACAAAAGTTGAAAGCCACATTCCTTTACAAGAGTTGAAAGCCACATTCCTTTACAAGAGTTGAAAGCCACATTTCTTTGCAAGAGTTGAAAGCCACATTCCTTTACAAGAGTTGAAAGCCACATTCCTTTACAAGAGTTGGAAGCCACATTCCTTTACAAGAGTTGAAAGCCGCATTTCTTTACAAGAGTTGAAAGCCACATTCCTTTACAAGAGTTGAAAGCCACATTTCTTTACAAGAGTTGGAACCCACATTCCTTTACAAGAGTTGAAAGCCACATTTCTTTACAAGAGTTGAAAGCCGCATTCCTTTACAAGAGTTGAAAGCCACATTCCTTTACAAGAGTTGAAAGCCACATTTCTTTGCAAGAGTTGAAAGCCACATTCCTTTACAAGAGTTGAAAGCCGCATTTCTTTACAAGAGATGTTCCCATATTTTCGGATTCAAAACCGATGTGTGGCCGACTGGCAGAGCCTCACTAGCGACTTTAAAGAGGCGCATGCTTCTCGCGAGCCGCGATCTGCCGACCACTGTTCTAGATCGCTATCCATATAATAGTTGGTACCAATCATGTTGAGTAATTGATTTGAATTTTCTTGAGTTTGTTTGCACCGTCAAAACGATTTATTTTTTACAAAGGAATTATTACTTTCTGTCACTGTCAAATTAAGTTATAAATAACAGCCATGACATAAACCTTGATAGCATCACTATTTTAATCACAACATTCACAATGTCTATAAGAAGAAATTTGTTTGACATAAATATGAAAATAATACTATAGTCCCATCATATAAATATCAATTCCTATAATATATTAATAGCATCATCTTCTTTCAATTGAGAATCGTATGAAAATAATCCTAATACGTTATCAACAGTCCCTAATCATGTATGTTCAACTCTCTATCATTTTTTGTTCATTGACGTAATTAAACACTATGATTGGCCAATCTTTATACATTCTAATGCTCTGAGCGGGTTATAATAACAATATCAGCCTGTCTCACCCTAGTGGCTCACAAATTTGTTATGTTAGCAGTAACACACTTTCTTTTCATTACTTTGTATGAAAAGAACAACTTGAGATTAATATTTTCAATAGACCAATGACAATAATGACCTTCCTAACCAACAAAACCAGCAGTTCCACAGGGACCATTTAATCTCTCCACTGTTGGAAGAATGACTAGAAATACAAACGTGATATGGTGCTTCTATATATTAAGGGCCCACGATTAAATAAATCTATTGATCAGAAGATCAGCTTAAGTTTGTAGTAAATAGATTTCTACTAATTTTAAGCTAAACTTCAATTTACAACTATAATAAATGACCCTATATTATCGAGGTAATAATGGTAGGTCATTTGCGATAATTTCTAATTGCTATTGCAAAAACGCATCACAATCCCGAACTTTAAAAATATAATGATATTTATGTTTCTAACATCATTAAGTTTTGAAAAGTATTTATCTGCTTTAAATTATTCGCCTACCCTGC
Organism: Lymnaea stagnalis; assembly: GCA_964033795.1. Taxonomy (NCBI): domain Eukaryota; kingdom Metazoa; phylum Mollusca; class Gastropoda; family Lymnaeidae; genus Lymnaea; species Lymnaea stagnalis. The sequence goes on along the minus strand of CAXITT010000317.1, from coordinate 690,220 downwards.
TCCTTTTCAAGCTCCTAAACTACTTTTGCCCCCCTCTAAACATGACCTTAAATTGCCCAGTCTAACTTATCACTACTTACATAACTTTTGTCACTGAAGAAGTAAATTGAGGGACAATTACTACACTAGAGAAATACTTTAGATTTACCCCTTCTTGTTCCATTGAATTGCATTTTTTTCTCAACAACAAGATACGTCTCAAAACAAAGGAATGAATTGAACTTCTCCGATCTATGTGATTACAGTGTGATTTTAACCTCTCCGATCTATGTGATTACAGTGTGATTTTAACCTCTCCGATCTATGTGATTACAGTGTGATTTTAACCTCTCCGATCTATGTGATTACAGTGTGATTTTAACCTCTCCGATCTATGTGATTACAGTGTGATTTTAACCTCTCCGATCTATGTGATTACAGTGTGATTTTAACCTCTCCGATCTATGTGATTACAGTGTGATTTTAACCTCTCCGATCTATGTGATTACAGTGTGATTTTTACGTCTCCGATCTATGTGATTACAGTGTGATTTTAACCTCTCCGATCTATGGGATTACAATGTGATTTTAACCTCTCCGATCTATGTGATTACAGTGTGATTTTAACCTCTCCGATCTATGTGATTACAGTGTGATTTTAACCTCTCCGATCTATGTGATTACAGTGTGATTTTAACCTCTTCGATCTATGTGATTACAGTGTCATTTTAACCTCTCCGATCTATGTGATTACAGTGTGATTTTAACGTCTCCGATCTATGTGATTACAGTGTGATTTTAACCTCTCCGATCTATGTGATTACAGTGTGATTTTAACCTCTCCGATCTATGTGATTACAGTGTGATTTTAACCTCTCCGATCTATGTGATTACAGTGTGATTTTAACCTCTCCGATCTATGTGATTACAGTGTGATTTTAACCTCTCCGATCTATGTGATTACAGTGTGATTTTAACCTCTCCGATCTATGTGATTACAGTGTGATTTTAACGTCTCCGATCTATGTGATTACAGTGTGATTTTAACCTCTCCGATCTATGTGATTACAGTGTGATTTTAACCTCTCCGATCTATGTGATTACAGTGTGATTTTAACCTCTCCGATCTATGTGATTACAGTGTGATTTTAACGTCTCCGATCTATGTGATTACAGTGTGATTTTAACCTCTCCGATCTATGTGGTTACAGTGTGATTTTAACCTCTCCGATCTATGTGATTACAGTGTTATTTTAACCTCTCCGATCTATGTGATTACAGTGTGATTTTAACCTCTTCGATCTATGTGATTACAGTGTCATTTTAACGTCTCCGATCTATGTGATTACAGTGTGATTTTAACCTCTCCGATCTATGTGATTACAGTGTGATTTTAACGTCTCCGATCTATGTGATTACAGTGTGATTTTAACCTCTCCGATCTATGTGATTACAGTGTGATTTTAACCTCTCCGATCTATGTGATTACAGTGTGATTTTAACCTCTCCGATCTATGTGATTACAGTGTGATTTTAACCTCTCCGATCTATGTGATTACAGTGTGATTTTAACCTCTCTGATCTATGTGATTACAGTGTGATTTTAACCTCTCCGATCTATGTGATTACAGTGTGATTTTAACGTCTCCGATCTATGTGATTACGTGTGATTTTAACGTCTCCGATCTATGTGATTACAGTGTGATTTTAACCTCTCCGATCTATGTGATTACAGTGTGATTTTAACCTCTCCGATCTATGTGATTACAGTGTGATTTTAACCTCTCTGATCTATGTGATTACAGTGTGATTTTAACCTCTCCGATCTATGTGATTACAGTGTGATTTTAACGTTTCCGATCTATGTGATTACAGTGTGATTTTAACCTCTTCGATCTATGTGATTACAGTGTCATTTTAACCTCTCCGATCTATGTGATTACAGTGTGATTTTAACGTCTCCGATCTATGTGATTACAGTGTGATTTTAACCTCTCCGATCTATGTGATTACAGTGTGATTTTAACCTCTCCGATCTATGTGATTACAGTGTGATTTTAACCTCTCCGATCTATGTGATTACAGTGTGATTTTAACCTCTCCGATCTATGTGATTACAGTGTGATTTTAACCTCTCCGATCTATGTGATTACAGTGTGATTTTAACCTCTCCGATCTATGTGATTACAGTGTGATTTTAACCTCTCCGATCTATGTGATTACAGTGTGATTTTAACCTCTCCGATCTATGTGATTACAGTGTGATTTTAACCTCTCCGATCTATGTGATTACAGTGTGATTTTAACCTCTCCGATCTATGTGATTACAGTGTGATTTTAACCTCTCCGATCTATGTGATTACAGTGTGATTTTAACCTCTCCGATCTATGTGATTACAGTGTGATTTTAACCTCTCCGATCTATGTGATTACAGTGTGATTTTAACCTCTCCGATCTATGTGATTACAGTGTGATTTTAACCTCTCCGATCTATGTGATTACAGTGTGATTTTAACCTCTCCGATCTATGTGATTACAGTGTGATTTTAACCTCTCCGATCTATGTGATTACAGTGTGATTTTAACCTCTCCGATCTATGTGATTACAGTGTGATTTTAACCTCTCCGATCTATGTGATTACAGTGTGATTTTAACCTCTCCGATCTATGTGATTACAGTGTGATTTTAACCTCTCCGATCTATGTGATTACAGTGTGATTTTAACCTCTCCGATCTATGTGATTACAGTGTGATTTTAACCTCTCCGATCTATGTGATTACAGTGTGATTTTAACCTCTCCGATCTATGTGATTACAGTGTGATTTTAACCTCTCCGATCTATGTGATTACAGTGTGATTTTAACCTCTCCGATCTATGTGATTACAGTGTGATTTTAACCTCTCCGATCTATGTGATTACAGTGTGATTTTAACCTCTCCGATCTATGTGATTACAGTGTGATTTTAACCTCTCCGATCTATGTGATTACAGTGTGATTTTAACCTCTCCGATCTATGTGATTACAGTGTGATTTTAACCTCTCCGATCTATGTGATTACAGTGTGATTTTAACCTCTCCGATCTATGTGATTACAGTGTGATTTTAACCTCTCCGATCTATGTGATTACAGTGTGATTTTAACGTCTCCGATCTATGTGATTACAGTGTCATTGTTTGATCAGGTTTTTTTTTTATTTATTATTTCTTTCATAACTTTGAAGCGCATATAAAATACTTAAAATAGTTCCTTAGTTGATACTTGCAATGATAGAGTCATTTATAATAATAATACTTACACTTTTACTTCTTAAAAAACGGATTTAAAATATTTTTTGCTCATTTAAATATATTCTATTTCCGTAAAATAATTGAAAATAACTATGATTGTTTTGAGGAATCCGAACGTACTTAAATTGTATCAGCCCTTTGGCGTTATGTCACTCTAGCTCCTTCTTGTATAGGTTGTAAATAAAAATAACAATTAAAAAAACATTAAATCTTGGTCTCTAGTCAGCTTAGAATTGTATGAATGTTAAATGTTCGACGATATGTGGAAGAACTAAACGGCCGCCTTCTTTTCAGTCTGGTGAGAGATTATGTAAAATGATATGTTTACTAGGAGCAACCCTACAAACATATACAAATCAATTTTAGTCTTGCCAATCATCAGTAAGTTGAACAAAAATGGATAAAATATATAACATCCTTCATAAATCAGCTCTTTGTTTGAAAGTGAACAGTGAAACACATACGTTTTTGTGGTAGTCATGACACTTATATTGTATATGGAGCAGTTCATCTTGGCCATTGTCTGTACTTAAAATTTCTTTTTTTAAAATTTTGCACAGAACGTTGTGCTTTATTTACGTCATAGCCTCTACTACACCGCCTGGCCCACCCGTGACGTCAGATGCCTAGTGTTTTGTTCTTTCTACTTACCAGGCAAAGGGCAAAATGATTATGAAATCAATGTTGTCATTGACAGGACTTTATACTCAATCAGATTTGTTTATTGTTGGCCGTGATGGACCCCACTTTATAGTCCCAAAAAGACTGAGATTATAAAATATGTTATAGGCAATGTGTGCATTTCAGTCATTTTGCAAACTATCTTATGCATTTCGCCCTTTAACCAAAATCACCATGAATGTCCATGCATCGTCAAACTCTTCAGAATGTCTGCCAAGGCTTAGGCGAAGGAATAATAAAAAAAAAAAAGAGAAAAAAAAGTACTTTTAGCACTAAGGTCTTCGATTAGACTTTTACACAAATAAGAAGTATAACCAAATTTAAATTACAAGACATAATTTAACAATTTGTTGAATTTTTCTTTTTTTTTAATACATTACTTTAGTCTGAACTTGAAGACATTTGAAATAATATAGCTCATTTTTTTATTTTTTTATATATGTTTTTGCACTTTCATTTAACAAATCCTAGTCAGTTCCAGTAGACTTTTTGATGGAGCTGATCTGAGGGACATTTGTTTATCCATCGTCTTGTTTTCTAATGTCAGTTACTGTTTCTGAAAGACATAAAACTGAGATCTTGTATAAAGAAAAGTTACTAAAACATCGTCCTACACATCAATGAGGACAGACACAATATTGTGAGCGTCACCACGTCTTTTGCCCCATTCAGCATTTTTAATGCGTACTTTATACAGCACTCAATGGGCGGGATCTTATTTTCAGATGTTGTCATCATGTTACTAGCACATTGTTCAATTACTTTTGTAAGATTTACGATTTTTTAATAAAAAAAATTCTGATTACAACAAATTGGACACAATACATTATGTGTGCTGTATCTTTCTTGATTGTAAGACCTATGACCATCAAAGACATGATTACAGCGTTTATAGATCGGACACTGACAGTTGTCACAGATAACATATTTAGATAATATTTTTATTTCCAAATAATGTATTGTTTTTATTAGTGAGAAGGAACAGGAAGTTAATTAGGATAAGTCATGCGCAGGGAGGAAAAACAATAATGGACGTAAAACGGTTTTTTGTATATATTCTAGATATCGGCACTTGCCATAAATCTTATAGCATTGGATTATTCAGTCAATAGATCTATGTAAGAATCTTATTTGAAGTAAATAGACAACGTCAATTATATTTACTCCAATTTCGGTGATGCATTTCATTTGATATAAATATATATAATACATTTTCTTGTGATGCTAAAATAACGGACTTTGCAAATGTGCTTGTAAACGTGAATGGTTAATACTAAAACTATATTTTACAAGTAACAACATCACCCCACATGATCTTTACAAAAGCTAACACACCATCTGCTTGAAATTTAGTTGTTGATTTAGACGGTCTATCAGTTGAACCTGCAGATATTTTTGAGTTAGTTTAAAAAAATAAGGGACTTGGATTACAGTAAATAGAGAATGTCGAGAATTAAAAAGGAAAAGATATTTGACCTGGTAAAGACAAAAATTATGTGGAGACTTAAGGTGCTGTAGAAAGAGCTGTGGTAGATTCTAAATATATCTCAACAAGGTCAAGTAAATCGTCTTTCCTCGTGCTTTGATATAAAATAATTGATTGAGATTTGACGGGTTTCACAAAATCTTTACCTTGCATCAAAAACGTGATTCATAGGAAGACATATTGATACCAGCATAATCCGTCTTGATATTTTTATGATGCGTCTTGATACCAGCGTGATACGTCTTGATACCAGCATGATACATATTGGTATCAGTATGATATACTAAAGTTATACAAACTGAAAGAAAAAAAACAACTTAAGCCAACACTGCAATGATTGCTGTTCTTGTCTTACGTTCATGTCATGAAAACGTTTTTAACAAATAGATTAGGCAACTGATTTGTTAAGTGCATGTATAACATCAATAAACAAACTAGAAAAGTTTTAGTATAGAAAAATATTTGTACAAACAATCTATTTCTAATTGAGATTTCTGCAGTAAAAAATATTAGAAGTCCTCTGACAGACATTTAGATTTTACTTTTTTTACCCCACAGTTAATTATTCGTTTATATAAAAGTTATTTCTTTCTTTAAATAGCCTCCACTATCTTTCATGTTATTATATTATTAGCCTTAGTCAAATCATACATTCTATGGAATGACTAGGTATCTACAAAATTTAAAATGAATGTGTTTAATTTATAATGAATTTTAAAATTAACTGTCATCAATCATCGGCCATTCTATTGAACTCCTGTATTACACACATGTCTGTAACATCTCTACTACGTCGACCTCGTGTAAAAAAAATAAATGCAAATGCCGATATCACTTTCCTGTCATAATGTATCCATTTTGACTTTTACATGTTGGTCAAATGTTTCTGTCACAGTTCTTCCATTTTGACATTCACATGTAGGTCAAATGTGTCGGTCATAATTCTTCCATTTTGACTTTTACATGTAGGTCAATTGTGTCTGTCATATTTCTTCCATTTTGACATTCACATGTAGGTCAAATGTATATGTCCTAGTTCTTCCATTTTGTAGGTCAAATGTAATGCAAGTCCAGCACAAAATAGAACTGACGCAAAAAAAGTTAAGAACTTTGCACATGTCAATTCAAGAAAACAAAAAAATAATCCTTTCAGCAAATATTTAAAATTTAGCAGCAAAATTTCGAATGAATTATGTCTACCGTATTTATCGGCATTTTTCTCCCTGAAAATAGGGGCACATGATGTGTGCGTGTTATACGCCGATATAATGGTAGGTTTTTTCCACTCGAAATACCCTTCTTAAAATGAGGTGCGTATTATACGCCGGTGGGTATTTTACGACGATAAATACGGTGTATGTATGTATATATATATATAAATAGATAGCTATATTAAATAAGGCCGCCTAACGAGTTATCGGATGTTATATAATACCTCAATTGTCAAGAGTAATCTGATTCTAATAAACATATGGTGTAGAACACAAACACGGCGTTCAGACATTGACATATCTGATATATAACACAAACATGGTGTTTATATAAGACGTGTCTGTTATATAACACACAAATGGTGCTCAGAGACGACACATCAATTATATAACACCAATATTGTGTTCAGAAAAGACACATCTGTTATATAACACAAACATGTCGTTCAGACACATCTGGTATATAATTTAAACATAGGGGGTCACACACGACAAATCTGGTGTATTAGAATACACAATACACTTAGACTGAACACTAACTATTAATACGACACATCTGATTATTTATTTTTTTCGATGCCAATGTAAACACCATTAATTAATCAAAACTTAACTAGACGTGACTCTCTAATTTTATTTTATTACAAATAGTAATATTTGTTCTCCTAGGTTCTAAAAACATAAACTTTAATAAGATATATCTCTTGTCCCTTAAAACTTTGTTTTTATCATCTTACTCTAGCATCGTTAAGTTCTCTGTAAGTTCACATTATTTAATCTCTAGTGTTTTATCTAGACAACTACCCTGAACTCTCCTGAGATACGTCTTTTACCTGGATCAAACCTACTTACAAACAGTTTAAGAATTGTAACTACACCATTTATTTTCCAACGACTGACCACTAACTCAAGAAACACTTACACTACCAATAACTCACAATACACTTAGACTGAACACTAACTAACAATACGCTTACACTTACAACTAGCTCACAATACACTTAGACTAACCGCTATCTCACAATATACTTAGGATGACCACTAAAACACAATACTCTCATGCTGACCACTTACTCCCATAACACTCAGAATTACCACTAACTCCCAATACACTTATAATGACCACAAACTCCCAATACGCTTAGACTGACCTCTAACTCCCAATACACTTAGACTTACCCCAAACTTCCAATAAACTTAACTCGACCACTAATTCCCAATACCATTAGAATGACGACTACGACAAACTCGCAATGTGCTTAGTAATCATAGCATTCAAATAATCACAGCAGTTCTTAAACCTTGTCAGATTTGAAGGAATGAAGTGTTGTTAATTGCAACCACTATTTTCTTACAGTTATACCCTGTCAAGGGATACATACAAACATATAATTATGTTTGTTGTAAGTTTGATATTTATAAGTTATAGGTTACAGGCGGTACGTTATGTTCGTTGAACATTTGGAAGTTATGAGTGTTTGTTGAACATTTGGAAGTTATGAGTGTTTGTTGAACATTTGGAAGTTATGAGTGTTTGTTGAACATTTTGAAGTTATGAGTGTTTGTTGAACATTTGGAAGTTATGAGTGTTTGTTGAACATTTGGAAGTTATGAGTGTTTGTTGAACATTTGGAAGTTATGAGTGTTTGTTGAACATTTGGAAGTTATGAGTATTTGTTGAACATTTGGAAGTTATGAGTGTTTGTTGAACATTTGGAAGTTATGAGTGTTTGTTGAACATTTGGAAGTTATTAGTGTTTGTTGAACATTTGGAAGTTATGAGTGTTTGTTGAACATTTGGAAGTTATGAGTGTTTGTTGAACATTTGGAAGTTATGAGTGTTTGTTGAACATTTGGAAGTTATGAGTGTTTGTTGAACATTTGGAAGTTGTGAGTTCTTTGAAAATAAGTCAGGTGTTTAAAAAAAATGTTTTTAAATATATATTTCTATTTAACAACTTTGCTCTCTTTCTTGCAGCAATTTCATTGGAGGACATCAATCCTGTAATATCCATTTCAACAACTATAATGTCTCCAGTACTCAAAATGCAAAATATATTGTCAATGACGGTATACTCAACAAAGGAAACACGGTCAAGGATAAAGCGCCAAAAAAAACCTGGATCAAACGGTTGTTCTCAAAAACTGGAAATTAATTGTTTTAACGTTATTTTAATAGTTCGCATGTTATTTTAATAGTTCGCATGTTATTTTAATAGTTCGCATGTTATTATTTTAATAGTTCACATGTTAAGAACCATGTCATCATTTAAAAACTTAAAATTTAAATTGTATCATTTGTACAAGTTGCGATGCAATACGTGACTAAAACCATTGAAATGAAAATACAATTTATGAGCACATGTCGTATACATATTATCTCATATTCAAAGTATAGGGGCTCCCTTCATCTTTACCTTGATATCATCGTGTTAGTTTTGCTTTGTTACATACAAAATGAAATATTCACTCAATGAATTCGTCCACACATTTTCATAACTAAACTCGGAAGCAATAGTTATGCTATTTTCCACAATTTTGAGTTAATTCATTGATAGTAGTTGCTTATTATTTTTGTATTGGCTTATTAAAATATTTGTTGATTATTTCATGTGCATGTTGTGTTTCCATCTCGCCGTCTCAATTGTTTATAGGCAGTGGGTCGCTGTTGGTTTAATGAAAAATGTTTATTAAATCTTTTAATAGGCATACACTTACATATGCACATACACCTACATAAACAATATCACATACACATATAATATTATTAATGACATTTTTAAAAATAAAATCATATTAACATGCTTTGCAAGGCAATTTTCCTAGAGCTGCGCGGTATTAGTCACATCAGACCTTACTTAACGTTAGATGCATCAAAGAAGCTGATGTCTGCATTTGTGTTATCACGCATGGACTAATGCAATGCTCTCATGGTGGGTCACCCAACTACGCTCCTGGATAAAATTCAAAGAGCACAGAATAATGCGGCTCGCATTGTTCTTCGCAAACGCAAATTCAACCATGCCAAAACACTTCTGAGGGAGCTGCACTGGCTGCCGGCCCGCACTCGCATAGAGTACAAAATTGCAACTTTGTGCTACCGCTGCTTACATGACCTGGCGCCATCTTATCTCAAAGCACTCATGACGCCTTATGTACCCACTAGAGAGCTCCGCTCATCCGATAGTGGCAAAATATCGATACCGTGTGTTCGCCTTGAGACTTACGGAAAGCGCACTTTTGCATTGTCCGGCCCAACAATTTGGAACGCACTTCCAGTCGCTCTCAGAAACAGCCAGACACTGAAGTCCTTTAAAACCAATTTAAAAACACATCTATTTCACAAACACCGTCTGGGGTGATGCTATCTAACATCTTTTTCAGTTAATGTATATTGGCTTGTGTTGCTTATGGTTGAAACGGGATGAAAGACTTTGACCTGGTATGCTCGTATGTAGCTTTATATTGTTGCGTCTTTTTTTAAATGTGGTAATTTTAGATTGTTTTTATTTCTCTTTTTAATATGGTTGACTTTGTACCGGGCTTCAAGCTTTTGGGGATGAAGCGTGTTTTTTCAAATAAACTTTATTATTATTATTAAGTCTAAAAATTATTTTTCATCATGTCTAATAATCACGTTTTATTATGTCTGATAATCATTTTTCATCATTTCTAATATTCATGTTCTATCATATTTGCTAATCATGTTCCATCATGTCTGATAATCAAGTGCCATCATGTTTAATAATCATGTTCCAGAAACAATAGCAAATGTTTCAAAGTGCCTCAGTGCAACACAGTGCAGTATCAACAATCTTTCTTCCCACGCACAATAAAAGCATGGGACCACCTGAACGATGCGACTGTTAACTCGACATCAGTCGAAAGCTTCAAGGCTGCTCTGGCATCAGCTAGCAGCTGTTAGAATAGCAACATCATATCCCAAAGGTCAGTGCACCACGTACATGAGGCCAGTGCACCACGCACACGAGGCCAGTGCACCACGTACAAGAGGCCAGTGAACCACATACTCGTCGCCAGTGCACCAAACTTTGACATGTGCGGCAGTAGGTAAAGGAATACTAACACTATGTGATATCTGGCTTTCGTTTGGAAACAGTTTGGACAAAGATATCAACTTCGTTTATGCAGGCTTTACTGAGTTGAAAGAAACGGAAGATTCTGGGGTTAGTTGCAGATTAAATTTTAAAGGTCAGCAGCGTACCATGTTAGAATTTGGAACAAGACAATGTATCCAGTCAGTTCCTCAGTCATGTCCATATTGATGCACCAATGGATGATCTAAAATATGAAGAGATTATGAAAAGTTTTTTCTCAGATTATTTCATAGAACATGTTGTACGAAAAAATAGGATGATCAAAATTTTCGATAAAAAAATATTTTTTTTGCAGCTTTGAAAACTGTGTCAGCTACATAGCAAGGGTTTTTGTGGCCCAGGTTGGCAAAAAGATTTTTGCAACTGCCCCTTCCAAACAAATAAACGTCACAGGTGCCCTTCACTCGAAATAAAGAAAAAAGAGCTGCCCGGGCTGAAACACCCTCTCTCCCCCCACCCCACTTTCCCACGCCATTGAATAAATGGCATCTAATCTTGTGAGTTTTAAAAAAGGTGTTAGAAGGTGTGTGAATCTAAATAAAATAAATTGTTTGGTTAGAACTCTTTACCGAGTGCTCCTCAAATAAGATTTGACGATTTGGTGGTGGCCACCAGCTGTGTGAGTGAGTCCAGCATCAGCTCACCTCATCATGTCATACCAGACTTGGAAGTCAAGAGCAGATGGGAAAGGCAACTCGGGGGGATCAGTCGGCTACATGAGATAACGGTCCTTGACCTACGGGGTCAGAAGAAATCACAGACAACATCCCAGCACATTCAGAGTATCTTGACTTGACAAAATTGTAAAGGATATTGTCCACTTGACGTCATTTATAGCTCTAGACGTGCGGTGTTAGTTGTATAACTTTATTCATTATATGTATGTCAACCATTGTTAACACACAACACTGTTTTTTTAAAATTTGGTTGGACCTCTGTATTTGTCAGAAAATGAATACAACAGTGAGATGTGGTATTGGCATACATAAACTATTAAAAAAGTAAAAAATAAAAATTGTGTAAACTGCGTGACATAATACAGTGTTAACAACTTAGCAATGTCAAGTGTTGTAAACTTTATAATATAACACTATGATAACAACTTAGCCATGTCAGTTGTTGGTAATAGAAAATAATGATAGGATCTTTATGAGGATTCTCCAGCAGTTAGGTTAAAGTTTTGATGGAATGTTTATCGGACGCCTTCTGCTGCTATGTTTTACTGACTCCCCGGATGTTTCAAATGGATGTGTGCCGTAATTTACCATTAGTAAAATACCCTCCATGTGTAGAATATTGTGAAAAATTTATAATTTATTCTCTGGTATAGACTATTGGGAAAGGTGATACTTTATTATCTTGGAAAGAATATTGTCATAAGTGATGCTTCGTACTCTGGTATAGACTATAGTGAAATGTGACACTTTATTCTCAGGTATAGACTATGGTTGTTGTTGTTGTTCGTCCGTCGTAGTCAACTAGGACCATTCAGTCATCCGGTTAGGGGGAGTTTGGGTGAGCTCGTAGGTAACTTGCTAGACCGATCTTTGCTCATGCATTTAGGAGAGTATTGGGATAATTAGTATAGTTGAATGACTGATGACGTGCGCGGGTGACTTTGTTTAAAGTGAGGAAGAGTTGCGCAGCGTCAACCTCACTCTTTCGTCCGGAGTCACCATGTCCAGTGGCAAGATTATGTCAAGACGACCGGAAATGGGTACGGATGCAGTGGATGACTAAGATGTTCTACGTGCCTCATCTATCTCTACGCACTCCACGGTGCATTGCTGTAATCACCTTCACCTCCGTTGTACCTAAATGGTTTCCTGCGCAGGTATAGTCTATGGTGAAATGTGACAATTTACTCTCAAGTGTAGACTGTAGTGAAATGTGATACATTTTTATCTGATATAGTTCATACTCAAATGTTATCCTCTCAGGTATAATCTATAGTGAAATGTGATATATATTTTTTTTTTTATTTTGACAATAAATTAATATTGTTATGTGCCATACTTCATTGACTTAGTTTACCCATTTACTTGTGCATAATTGACATATTCAACAAGATACTTCTAGGAATCCTGCTTAAAGTAATTTACAATTGATGTCATTGACATATTATGTTGATAGAAATTTCTTTGGAATCTTGTTGTTCCGAATGTCCATTTAACAAATTAGGTTTTGAATAAGGCTCCATTCCTACAGACTTCCTTAGTCCAAGTTTCTTTCCAACAAATTTCCGGCTACATCTTAAAAGAACATATTGGAAATGGTTAATATTTACTTTTCTTAAACTAAATGGAAGCAGCTTGTAGACTGGGTGAACCATTTGGAAATGGTGTCACGTTTAAACCAAACTGCACATTCTATACAAATGTCTTGGGAATGGTGTCAGACCTTAGCCTCACAGCACATCGTATACAAATGTCTTGCCTCACTTCTGCTGTCCGTTCATTTATTGAAATGAAATCTACTGCGCGTATTTCTCGTCCCCATTAAAAAGTGCACTTCTTGAATCCATAGATCCACATCACAGTTGACAGTCTTTGATATCTGACATTGCTGACAGGAGTTATTCATATAACTACAGAATTTTTTGAGTTCCAGATCTTCACTTTCAGCTTCCTGAATGTAAACAAACAGATCTCTGTGCAGAGCGATTATTTTTTATTTTTTTTCAAAGTCTTTGTCAGACATAATAATTTTTTGTACGCATGGATTGTCCTGAACATATTTAATCAAACTTTTCTTGTAGGCCTCAAACTGTTTTGTAGAGTTACCCCAGTGGAGTAACATCCCATGCTCGTGTGCTGACATCATGTAGTGGTGACCTTCCAAGGTCAAGTGTTCAGTCATCGTACTCCCAACATCCAACAAATATTGGACATAATCTTCAGCAGTTTTCACCAGGTTAGGGTTCAGTGACCTGTGGTCATTACTTCTGGACAGCACCATCTGTTGTCTGAGTAAAGTTCGATAATGCACAAGGTTCATGATGACATTCAGACGGAATTGGTGACTTTTGCATGACTTTTGGAAAATGTCATCAGCTTCAACTGCACTTTCAAAGGCGTCATAAAAGTGTTTTCTAAAAAATAATTAAATTAAATCATTAAAGAATCAAATCAATATGTTATTATACATTATAGCAGTTAACTTAATATCATACTTCCGATTGCACCACCACAGCGGAATAAAAAACAACAACATCAAGACAACAAAAAGAAGAAAATTGAAATTTCAAGAAAAATTAATTGGAGGAAAAAGTAAAATCTTTTTAAAATACACTTAAGACTTTGGCCAGATTAAGAATGTATGTTCTAAGATACATATTTTTGCTTTGAACAATAGTTTGTCAGCAATGAAAATATGGCGGTATAATTAAATCACGAGAAAAGGGGAAGGGGCTCTGAGTTGCAACAAAAATTAATTGTAGAAATTAGTCCATTCTGTGGAAAATATACTTTAAGGCCATAATGAGAATTTATTTCTTCAGTTACACATAATTCCTTTTAATAATGGGATGTACAGGGAGAGGAAGTACCCCTGATGGGGGAACACGCTGTGCTCCTAGTAGAAGTTCTTCTCCTTCGTCATCTTCTATCAATCAACCATCAACTGTTAAAATGCATCAGAGGCCATACTCTAAGCAACTGCTTCTACTAGACAGTTAAACCAGGTGAGGGTAGCTGGTGGGCCTCAAATTATCGGTGATTTAGGACTGCCTACCGTCTGCATGCTAAGTCTGGACGTCGATGAATCCTGCGGAGGAGACCATTTAGGTTCAACGGAGGTAAAGGCGATTACAGCAACGCACCGTGAAGTGTGTAGAGCGAGATGAGACATGTAGATATCTTGGTCATCCACTGTGTCTGTAGCCATCTCTAGTCTGGGAGGGCACACAGGCGACTCATGCAATAGGGTCGTTCTTCACTTATTTGAGCAGAAGCACAGTTTGGCAGCCACCTGAGTGTTTAAGCAGCCATATTCAGGAGGGCACTTCTCAACTCCACGCAAAAGGAAGTGGCTAGAAAAATTGCCAAAAAAATTGCTTGCTCCTTCACACCCTGGCCGGTTACCGTTCAACATACTGGTCCCTAATAGATTATGTCATGATTAGAAAAAGGGACCGGCAGAACGAGAGGTTGCTAAGTCCATTTGCGGCACAGAATACTTGACGGACTACCACCTCATCGTCTCAAAGATGAAAATCCACGACTTCAGGCGTCTAAAGCTCCAAATTGCCTCAAAATTAGCAAGCTGAAAATACCTGATGTGAGACTATCCTTTGTTAACACCTTGTATGAACGATTTGATACCATAACACGTGACTACCAAGACGCGGAAATAGCGTGGAGCACACTTAGTTAGACGGTTAATAGCACATCCACTGAGTGCCTCGGACCCTCTATCAGGAAACACAGAGATTGGTTCGATGAAAGGAACTCAGCGATCCAAACGCCACTTGAGCAAACGTTCTTACAATTCCCTTTATGGTGACCGAAAGTCAACAGCAAAGACAGCTGCACTGAGGAGCATTCGTAGCAAGATTCAGTAGCAACTGCGCCAGATGCAAAACTCATAGCTGAGTGCGGAAGCTTATGAGCTTTATAACTTTGCGATAAGAAAGACATGAAAAACTTATAAAGTGGCCTGAGAGAAATATATGGCATTACTCCCTCAGACTATTTCCCTCTCTTTAGTGCAAACGGTTCTATACTCATCACTGGCAAGGAGGCAATCGTGGAAAAGTGGGCGGACAATTTTGATTTTTTGCGGAAACTTTCTTCCGTTTATGATGATGAGACAGTTGAAAGACTGGCGAAAGTCCCAACAAACAAATCATTGGGGGTTGTCCCAACTTTGGTCAGGATACAGTCAGTCCTTCGCTAAATTTCAGGTGGCAAATCAACTGGCTCCGACAAGAATCCTGCGAAAATTGACAAAGAGGGAGGACCAACTCTGATGGATAAGCTATTGCGTCTATTCTATATCATGTAACAGACGAAAACTGTACCAAATAAACTCAAAGATGCCTCAATTATCCACTTGTACAAACATAAAAGAAACCATCAGGAATGTGACAATCGCCACGGAAATTCACTGCTGTCCATCGCTGTCAAAATCTTGGCACGGGATCTTCTAAATCACTTGACTGCATTTATGGAGCTAGATCCCCTACCCGAAAGTCACTGCTGCTTTCACAAAGAAAGCGGAACTATTGATAGTGTGTATCCAGTCAGGCAACTCCAAGAGACATGTCGGGAGAAAATACGGACCTCTATTCCACATTTATCGACCACAATAAGGCTTTTGATAAGGTCAATACAATGCTATGTGGTGAATCATGAAAAAAAATGGATGCCCAGACAAGATCACCAACATCATCCTTTAGCTGCATAGTGGCCCGAGCCCAAAGCAACGGTCAGTCATCTTAAGCATCCCCTGTTACAAACGTGGGAAGCAGGGTTGTGTCCTTGCTTTCACTTACTTTAGTATTTAATATTCTGCAATGCTGTCTGATGCGTTCAAGGACTCCACCGCGGGGCTTGCCAATCCGTTTCCACATCGATGGATCAGTCTTCAACCTTAGGAGGCTTCAAACTAAAACCAAGATCAATATAACACCATCTACGAGCGTCTGTTTACTGACGAGTGTACCCTAAACGCTGCCTCAGAAGCCGTCATGTACCATAGCGTTTATATCTTCTTTGAGGTCTACAACAAATTTGGCCTCGCAGTCAACACAAAGAAGACCGAGGGGATGTATCCGCCAGCTCCCAGTAAGCCCTACGTTGAACCCAGCATCACCATCAGCGTCAAAATGAGATGGATCAATTTACCTTCTTCGCAGCGACCTCTCCAGATCTCTCGTAATGGATGACCAAATAATGCAAGACTCGCAAAAGCTAGTGCTCTATTTTGTCAGAATCGTCAGCACTGGTTGGGACAGTTGAGGTTTCAGAAGAGAAATGAAGAAAATGGTCTATAGCGCAGCAGTCCTCGCGATATTGCTCTAAGGCTGAGAAATGAGGACAGTCTACCAGCGTCACGCCAAGAAACTAAACAACTTTCAATCAACCTGCCCCAGGTGGCATCATGTGGCAAGACAAAGTGCCTGACACGGAGGAACTCCCTTGTGCGAGCCTACATAGCATATTCACCAACTTGATGCAGCTTCTACTTCGTTGGACGAGACGTACACCTTATGAAAGACAACTGGCTCTCTAAACAGTTATTTATCCGTGAACTCACGATAGGCAAGTGCTCCCAATGAGGTGAAAGAAAGCGTGACAGAGACACACTGAAAGCGGCACTAAAGGCATTCTGCAATGAACTGTTTTGAATGGGTGCAGACAGCCCAGGACAGTCCCAGGTTGATATCAGCTGTCAAGAAAGGAGCTAGATCTCATGAAACCAGAAGAATAGCCACAGCTGTGACACGCAGGCTAGCCCGAAAACGCAACCGTAGACCACCGACTGCAGCAACTGTCCCCTACCCGCGGTACCAGAGACTATTCCGAGCATGCATCGGACTAGCAAGCCACCTACCAGCTCACCGTTACCAACCATCCCCCTTAACTGGGTGACTCGATAGATGGTCCTAATCGATCTTGACGGACCAACAACAATATTTAACATATAATTACATCCTTACAAAATCAAACTAATTTCTTATTTAGAATGGAAAAACAAATTATTTGCTAAAATATGTGTTAAACTAATTAAGTCTAACAACAAACGTTTTAAGTTAACTGTTTATTAATTATTATTTGTTTTTTTTGTTTAAGAATCATTTTTGTTAAAAAAATTTCGTATGTTTAATTCTAGTTTCATATAATTTTACAAATATTTCTTAACGTCTATATAATGTTGACAGATGATCAGATCTATAAAAAAAAAATGCACACACAATTCTTACTGTTTAAATTGAACTTCACCAAGAAATGTCAAGGCTGAAGCTGTGTCATTGTGAACCCAAGCATAAGCCTGGCTTATTTGCAATGATTTTCTCAGATATTTTTCACTTTGATCTAGAACAAAAAATGAATCATTTTCCAAATGAATTGTAATATTTTAAATATTTTCATAAGCAAAAAAAAATACGTTATAAAATAAATGCTAGAAGTGTGTGCATTCAAAGAACCAAGAAGAACACACTATATTAATGATAGTTTCATATCATGTAAGTGTGTAATACTAGCAATATCCTAATTATGAAATTTGGTTTGGGGGGGGGGGGTTCTGGCAAATTTAAAAAAAAAAAATATTTGATAAAATTTGGCCAGGAAAAAAAAAATTTGTTTTTTGTTTTGTCGATTTTAAGGGCAATTTAGAGCCTTAGTCCGGTGTGTTTACAGGTTTAAGCTTACTAGCAATATCCTAATTATGAAATTTGGTTTGGGGGGGGGGGTTCTGGCAAATTTAAAAAAAAAAAATATTTGATCAAATTTGACCAGGAAAAAAAAAATTCGTTTTTTGTTATGTCGATTTTAAGGGCAATTTAGAGCCTTAGTCCGTCGAGATTACAGGTTTAAGCTATGTTATGTAGTTCGTTATTCACTTTAAATAAGTTGTTTGAATAATTCTTTTTTTTTCTCTGACATCAAATAAAGTCAATGGGTTTGTAATAAGATCTGATTAGTGCAATGGCGTTTAAAATGTCTGATATTACTGAAAAGGGAGGTGATTAAAAGGTGATCATTCTTGACATTGAGAAGAGTCTTTATAAACAAATAATAAGTTATGTCCCTTCTCATAAGTTCAATTTAAAAATGACTTGATAATTAACAAACTTCTTCTTAATAAATAAAATTTATAAAAAAAAAACTGACCTTGTTGCCCCTTTTCAGACAAGGTCTTTGCCATAAGTTGCAGGGCTACTAACATATTTTGTGGAACAATCTTCTCCAGGTAGCTCCTTACTTCATAGGATCTCTTGTACCACCACAATATCTCGTCCAAATCATTACTGACTTTGAAAGTATATGGCAAATGTTCAATGGAATTTAACGAAAATATCTTTTTTACTTGGAGACATATATGTGTTATTATATATATAAAATTGAACATTTGTTTGTTCATGGGTTTGTTTGTGGATTCCTTCAATATACGATTTTATATGGCTTGGTGGATCTTGGCCAAACTTTGCACATATATTTATCATTATCCGAAAGGAACCTTGGGGGTGGAGTGTATTGAACTTGTATAATATTCCATTGTGGACTGGGGCCTTGAAATCGTTTTTTTTTTCCTATATAAGACATATAAATAACTTTACAAAGACATACTCCTACATGAATGGAAGGATCTTGACATAACTTAGCATATATACATTTGATTATCCATATTCAAATATCGAATGGTGCTGAAATCATAATGTCAATACCCTTTAGGGCCGCGAGCTCATTTCTTTTTTTTTCCCCTTATATAGGATTTTTCATGTCATTAGGCTTAGTTAGACAACACTATAGGTTGTTATGTGAGTTGATTGATATAGTCAAATCATTGTTACCAATACACTTCAATGTAACTTATTCAAATATTGATGGATATAAAATGAATAATATCCAATTCATTCAGGACCGGTCTAGAATTTTCCAGAAATATATTTAATACAAAAATCTATATCTAGACTTCATGTCATTTTCAACGACTTTAATGGAACACTTTTTAAAGATACAAACTTAATACAATGGTAATTTCGTTCTAGTTATTTCTATACTTTCATTGGGATGTTTTCCAAAAATATCCTTTATATTTTTAATGGGAATAAAGTCCTACATGAACATGATCCCACTGATTAAAATTATCCTAATGGGGAACGAGATCTATCAGTAAACTGGAACCCATCTGTAACGCGATTCCATCGAATAATGGGATAACACCGCGCACTGGGATCACACCGGGAAACGGGATACCATCGATATCGGGATCCCACGGAAAAAAAAGAACTCGATGGGATAAGGAACCAACAACAATCTGGATCCCATGGGGATGGCTATATTCAAGAATGGGGATCCTTTCAGGATATGGATCAAAAAGGGCTTTGACTACCTGAGACCATCAGGGATTACAGAATTAGACGGGTTCCATTGGGATCACACCGAGATCGAGATCCCATAGGGAAACGAAATATGTACACAAATTATTATATATGCTTTTCTTAGGAGAAAAACAAATTTATTCATTTTGATACTATTGCTGATTTTTTTAAACCATTCTGCTCATTTCAATCTTAATTATATGGCTGTAGACGTTGTGTTGTTTTTTCCCAAATACATTTCCTGGAAACGACGGGTATAATAGCTAGTGTATAAATCCTAGCTAGCAAAATGAGTATTTAAAAGAAAAGGGGTTTAGATCATTTTGGTAAACAAATTACAGTTTTAAAAATTATTCTGAAATATTATAAAGGAAAGAAGGTAAAGATTTAATTTAAATTATTTTCAAATATCTGTGACGCTAAGTAAAATGTGTGGCCGTAGTCTCGTTGGTGGAGAAAGTTGTTTGGCCAAAGCCAGGGATAAAAATGAAACACAATATCCAGAGTCGTTTATTGGTACTTTCTCATGCCCATTTCTAACTTCATAACAATGTTTGAACATTAAATGTAATCTTACATGCAAGCAGTTTTAGCTACACCACAATTTCTCACCTCTTTCTTCTATGAGTCCTAAATTGAGGAGTAGGACTTCTAGGTAAGGATGATTAGGACAACGGTCCTCGATGTCATTCAACAAATTTATAAGCATTCCTTTTATTTGAGTCAAGTGTTTTCTTTTACCTGGATTAGAATATTCATTAAAAAATATCCTATTGGATTTCATGTATACTTCAAATGCAATATTTCACAACTGCCCCAGTATCAGCCCCAGTGTCACAGAATGTGTGCAGACCCAATTTTAGTTCAACTTAAAGTTGTTTCGACCAACAATTGTTCCCTCTCCTTTTTTGTTTGGATAATTGCGTCATATATTTCACGTGCACTTCTAGACATTCAAGACAACCAATGTTTAGCTTTTATAGCCGTATCAGATTATAATCTTTGTGTGTTGGTGTGTATATGATGTGTGTATTTATGCGTATACATCATGTGTTTATATCATGTGAGTATATTTTGAAGATAACACCTTTTCACTAGCCTCGTTGTAGGTTAATATGGATTTAATTTGTGAACATTTGATTCTGTATTTCTATATAAATGAAAGATTAAAATCAAAATGGAAAATTGTTAGTAGCACAAGTTATAGAATCATGATATCCGTTGTAGACAGGGTTTTGTCCATTTTCAAAACCTAAAATGTTAAGTAACACAAACAATCACTCACTCTTTTACACCCCCTATCACTCTAAGTATCATTCACACTTTAACCTCCAGTATCACTCCCAATATCATTCCCACTATCACCTTCACTATCACCTCGTAATATTCTGACCATCATCCGTAATATCACCCCAGTATTATTAACACAATTACACCCATATTTCTCTCATCATTCACACTATCACCTCCAATATCAACCCCAGAATTCTTCACACTATCACCCCAAATATCACCCTTAGTATCATTTACATTATCACCACCAATATAACCATATAATTATTCACACTATCCCATAACTCCACTATCAGTCCCAGTCTTATTTACACTATCCCTAAAACTCCACTATCACTCCAAATCTTGTTTACACTATCCCACAGCTCCAAAATCAATCCCAGTCATATTTACACTATTCCCAAAACTCCACTATAACTCCCAGGCTTATTCGCAATATCCCCACCACCTCTAATATCAATTCGAATCGTGTTTACACTATCCCCAAAAGTCCAATATCACTCCAAATCTTATTTAAACTATCCACTCCACCTCCACTAATCACTCCCAGTCTTATTTACACTATCCCTAAAACTCCACTATCCCTCCCAGTCTTATTTACCCTATCCCCAAAACTCCACTATCACTCCCAGTCTTATTTACACTATCCCCAAAACTCCACTATCACTCCCAGTCTTATTTAAACTATCCCCAAAACTCCACTATCACTCCCAGTCTTATTTACACTATCCCCAAAACTCCACGATCACTCCCAGTCTTATTCACAATATCCCCTCCACCTTCACTATCACACCCAATCCTATTCACAATATTCCCTCCACCTCCACTATCACTCCCAGTCTTATTTACAATATCTCCTCCACCTCCACTATCACTCCCAGTCTTATTTACATTATCCCTTCCATCTCCACTATCACTCCCAATCCTATTTGCAATAACCCCTCCACCTCCACTATCACTCCCAGTCTTATTCACAATATCCTCTCCACCTCCACTATCACTCCCAGTCTTATTTACACTATCCCTTCCATCTCCACTATCACTCCCAATCTTGTTTACACTATCCCTCCGTCTCCACTATCACTCCCAGTCTTATTAAAACTATATCCCACCACTTTGTCCACAATTACTGGCTTGACCTACTAAACTGTATACATCTGGCTTCCGGCAACAGGAATGCAAAGAGCCTGTAAGAGGGCTTCAAGAAGGCATTAGGTCCACAAGCTTAAAAATTAGCACCACTCAAGTCCGAGACGGGTCAAATTATCCACAACGCAAGCGATCTTCTTCGGGGTTCTCTTGAATGGGACGCAACAATGAACTGAGACCGCTCAGTATAATATGTCCGTCTCGTCAATAGTGTATTGTCAATACTGGAAAAACTAGATGAAGAGCCAACTTTACAGGACCTCGATTTGCAAATTAATTGCCTTCCTGGTGGAAAGGCATAATGGTTTTGACGGCATTCTTCCGTAAGTTCTAAAAAAATACACACAAAAATATATATTACTTCAACCCTTACAATGGCTCGTCTGTCTGTGTTGGGAAACAGTGACATGAGAGACGCCAACATCGTAAAATTTTACAAACATAAGGGGACCAAAGGGATTGTAAACACTACTGAGGAATTTCACTCATTTGCTTAGTTAGAAAAGAGTTTGCTCGTATTCCCTTAAACGATTTCAAGTAGATTCTGGATAACCGCAGAGTCCCAGTGTGGCTTCCGGAGTGGATGTTGAACTATAGACAACAACCGTCAGAAACGATGGTTAAACAGAATAAGCGGGAGTTGAACAATATCAATCTAACTGTTAAAACAACACTAAGTTTATAAATGGTATGTGTGCTTAGTACGCTCCTATATGGTAATGAAGTGTGAACCACTTATACCAGTCATGATGAGGGAACTCAACAGCTTTGGTCAAAGATGTCTGCTTCGCATTTTACGCATTCGACGGCAGGACAGGGTGCCCAAAACTTAGGTCTTGAAACATGCAAAAGTATTTAGCATGTTCTACGGTCTTAGCAAGAGGTGCCTTCATTGGTTAGGCTATGCAAGGAAAATGAAGGAAGACAGTATTCCAAAGAAAGTGCTGTGTTTGACGGTTGGCAAAAGGAACACGACCATTTCGACGGCAACTTGTGAGATTTATGGACGTGTATAAAAGGAGCCTGAGGGAAGCCCACAGCAATCAACAATCGAGAGATCATTGCTCAGCAACGTTCCAGCTTGCGATCAGCAGAGTATGAAGGATTCAAAAGGCAGAAGATGCGCGAAACGAAGGTCTCGCAACTAACAGTCCAATAGCTAAGTACAATCTATTCTGTAGTCCAGATTCTCCAGCAAGAAATAAAGTCTTGATTGCCATTCCAGGATTGGCCTAGTGAACCTTTTGTTGAAGTGTACATAGCTACTCTATCGTCTCACGAAGATGGTAGGATGCCACATATATCGATATAAATCACATCCAATATCACTCCTTTTATTATACACAATACCACTCCAAATATCTCGTCCCTTTTTTTCACACTATCACCCTTACTATCACTCCCAACACAATGCTCCAGTATCAAACCCCAACTACTTATCTTTACTAACCCCCTTTCCGCCATTATTATTTGAAATGTAAAGTTCGATGAGTATCATGGAAATACAATAGTTTTATAAGTGTCATGGAAATATCATATTTTTATCAATGTCATAAAAAAGTAATACAGTTACGTTTTTAAAATCGGTATACTTTTAAAAATCTATTAGCAAAGCAAGTTTTGTATGTCATCATATGTCCAGAGATTGGATGAGTTAAACAAAAATGTGAAACTCTTACTTTATTTTTTTGAGAGAATTGAGAAAATTTTAAGTCATACAATAGTGAGACACGGTTATCATTGGACACACAGAACAACTAAGGCAACACGCGATAAATTTATTGCAACCCAAAACGACGACTACTTTGTGAAGTTACTTATTCCACCCTTAACCGACAACTAGTTTGTGAATTTATTCCACACATAACCGACAACTAGTTTGTGAATTTATTCTACCCATAACCGACAACTAGTTTGTGAATTTATTCCACACATAACTGACAACTAGTTTGTGCATTTATTCTACCCATAACCGACAACTAGTTTGTGAATTTATTCCACACATAACCGACAACTAGTTTGTGAATTTATTCTACCCATAACCGACAACTAGTTTGTGAATTTATTCTACCCATAACCGACAACTAGTTTGTGAATTTATTCTACCCATAACCGACAACTAGTTTGTGAATTTATTCCATACATAACCGACAACTAGTTTGTGAATTTATTCTACCCATAACCGACAAACTAGTTTGTGAAGTTATTCCGAGAACTAATCCCCGAGTATAATAGGATAATGTCAATCTATTATCAGAAATGGACCATCAGTTATGAGTAGTTCCCTCCTCTCCCTGGTATATCTCTTACTGCATTGAATTAAAGGCTCAGCCTCGTAGATCTCAGCAGTGACGTCATCTTCGTTCTCCTGAAGTTCCGACACTTGGATGGGGTCATCAGGGTCCCGTCTACTGTCACATCTGGTCACGTGTTTAGCAAGTCTGAAGTACCTTTAAGGATACGCAACTATGTTTTATCTAACCAATGGAACCATCCCAATTAACAAAAACAACAAAAAGACAACAATTGACAGACTGAAGGTTGAAACGCAGCCTCTGAGCTATCAATATGACAAGGAGCATTGACTAAATTCAACAAATATAAATACAATTTTGTATGCACATCTAAACACTGGCAATAGTATAAACAAAAAAAAACTCATTTAAATAATCCCCCCCCCCCACACACACACTTTTTTTCGAATACAAAAATACCACTAGAACAAACATCAACAACAACCATTTTCCAGAATTAAATTAAAGTCAAAAGTGAACGGTGACAGAAGTGAAAAGAAAATTACTTATTTGTTTGATCATTATCTTCGGCCTTAGTGGATAGTGACAGTAAACCTAACAAAATTAGATATTATCATTTCTATCACTATCCTCTGCCATAGGTAAATTTGGCAATAATCCAAACGACACTCCAAATTATTTCTATCATTTTCTTCCTTTTTACTTTTAATATTGAGCATTATTTTAGCTATGGAGGTTCGGTGTTAGAATCACCCTCGTAGACTTAACTTACTTTAACGATTCTTGATAGCGACTTTGTCTGTTGAGAAATATCGCCTTTCTCCTCAGTGCCCACTTGTAGAAGAAGACAGGTCCTTGTTCTTTGAGCGTCTCAATGGCCGAGTCAATGTGCCTCTCAGCAAACCGCCAGTCAATTCCTTAAGGATAAAATACAATAAAAACCTAATGAATATGTTATTATTCGTTAGGCACTCTCATGCGTCTCTTTAATCGATAGATGTGGTTCTTCTTGTTTTAAAATATTTTTTTTTTCTGAATGACAATGAAAATATCGCCCACTTTACGAGGCTCTCATTAATACAATGTCTCCTCCCTGATGAAAGTAGACCAGGAGGGCTCACTCAAACTTGGCCCATGTTTCATACAGTGCCAACAACTAGCTTCTTAATAAATACGCCTATGGGACATTTGAACCACTCATTTCCTGTCAGCGGCGTTTTGAGTTGCAGTTACTGTGATTAAATTTTTGTATCCCAAAGAAAGAAAATGAATTTGACGGATTAGTGGATACATTTTCCAAAATCACTATGTACCGGTGGATAATTATCCATTATTTTAGTCTTTTTATCTGACACTAAAAATGTAATTAAATGTGTTTTTATTGGTGATAAATCAATGCCAGGGCATTTAAAAATTGTAAGCACTTAAATCTACTGTCACTATTTAGTTTTAAATGTCTGTTTAACATTATTTAACTTTTTTGTAGTTGTTCTGTGCGTGTGTCTCCTGTCCTGCCAATTAGCAATATAAAGCTCTTGGGCCTGTGCTGTTCCAGGTAACAACATTTTGGGAAACACTGATTTGAAACAAATATAAACACAAGTTATGTGTTCTGAAAAGAGAGTCCACTAGACTTCTGAAACAATCAGTGGTTAAGTTGGATGACCTGGTTGAATAACAAACGTGTTACATTTCATGTGAATCCATCAGTGGGCTCATAATGATGTCGACCAGAGGACCTTCCTTTACATCCGGGTCCTGCTGACCTTGAAATGCACATTTTGAAACATGGGGCTGTGTTTAAATAAGGCACGCCTCGTGTTTCTTATTCAGGAAGTCATATTAAAATAACGGCTGTTTTCTGCGAAGAACAACACAGAACCAAATTAAACATCGATCTGTGCCAAACTGTTATTATTTTAGGGAATAATCGGGGGGAAAAGTTTGATCATATAAAATCAATTTCATTTGATTGATAATATAAAATTAAAATTTGATTTGATGGATAATATAAAATAAAAATAATTTGATTGATAAAATAAAATCAAAATGATTTGACTAATCATAAAATCAAAATGATTAATGTTTTAACAGCTCGAAAACTTGAACTTTGATTTTCCTATCAGTGTCGTTTCTCCAATGTGAATGTCAGTGTCATATCTGAAATGTGAATGTTAGCGATATATCTCCAATGTATTGTGAATGTTAGTGTCGTATTTTAATTGTGAACTTTAATGGTGTATTTAAATAATGAATGCCAGCGTTGTATTTGAAATGTGAATGTCAATTGTGTATCTCCAATGTGAATGTTAGTGTCATTTCTCCAATGTGAATGTTAGTGTCATTTCTCCAATGTGAATGTTAGTGTCATTTCTCCAATATGAATATCAGTGTCATATCTGAAATGTGAATGTCGTAAAATAAGTTAAGGCACATTTTTAAAAATATTATTTTTCAGAAAAATTATTTTAACTGGTGAGATTATCACTATATATCTCACAAACATAGCCATCAACAACGACTAATGATACAAAACAACAGTTAACTTTTCTACCGGTGAAGTTTATGGATTTTATAGTGTATAAATAGGGCTTACCTCATGACCTTCAACCTAAAACAGGTACAAGGTCAATCAAACTAAAAGTAACGGTAAGCTGTGTAGTTTTAAATACAATTAAATATTATGATTTAGGTATGACTTCAATATGACTTATCTTAAATATGACTTAAACGACTTTGTTACAGAGAGCTTGTTTACACAATATTTCTCGTACGTGCCCTCCTCTGATTGACCCCGCATGAGACGCTGTGTTCACAAAGGGGTGTGGCTTACGTCTTTGATGTATTTCTTGTTTACACCGCCAGCCACTGAAAATAATTAATCTGTTCCAAATAGTATTTGGTAGAATGATTGGGATTTTTCTCGAAATGTCTCGAAGGCAGGGCTTGGGCGTCGGTAGACCCACCTATATAAGGGATTGACAGGCACGGACGAGGGACGGAGATTTTCTGAGATAGATTCTCTTAACAATTACGAGGCGTGTTTTATTCTTTGTGTATTTGTGTGCTCCTACTTATATGTGTTTATTTCGCATTATTTATTGGCATCATTATTTCTAATTGTATTAACTGTGTACCGGTACGAGATCTACCATACTGTAAGTTGAAGATTGTAATTTTATTTTATTTTATTTTGTAATTATCTTAAGACATAATAAATCTTAATTAATTGTAACTAGAAACTGTTTTGGGTCGTATCTTTAATATTGTTGATTCTATGGTATCGTCCTTTGTTAGGCACTGTTTACAACGAGCCAATTAAAATTAAAATAGGAGATTAATTTCTCCCAATACAAGTCAGTGCGTAACAAATTGGGTTGCTCGTCCCGGATATAGCGGACTCTATATTATTATTTTTCTCAAGACCCCAATTCTAACAAATTGGGGGCATCGTCCGCGATAACCGAATCCATATTTTATTCTCATTAGACCCCAATTTTAACAAATTGTGGGCTTTTCCGAGGATAATTTTAATCCATAATTTTTATTACACCAATAATAAATTGAGTGTTTTTCTGTGGATTTTGACCCACTGTTTACTTTAATACACTCAAACTAATTTGAGTTCACGATACCATTTTACGACACCAACAACAGAGCTGGTTACAATTTTTTCATTAGTGTGTGCACTAAGCTTAAATTTTTATAAAAAAATCATTGTTATATTTTGCCTGTGTCAAAATGGATTTTGATATTGAAAACCCATCAGTAGAGGCATTAGACAAATGTTCTAGGAAGGAGCTATTTTCCATTGCTAAAGCTCTAGAAATAAATGTAGCTCATTCGGCCGTAAAAAAGACCATACGAGACATGATCATCGTTCACTTTGTGGATGAAGACATGTTATCTGAAGATGAACTGGCCTCAGTCACACAACCGACTGATCCAAGTATGGAGCTCCAACTAAAGCTCAAACAAATGGAACTAGATGCCCAGAGAGAAAAAGAACGTGAGCTTAAACAGCTGGAGCTAAATAAAGAACGTGAGCTTAAACAGCTGGAGCTAGAAGCTCAGAGAGAGAAAGAAGAAAAAGATAGAGAGCTAACAATAAAGTTAAAACAAATGGAAATAACGGCCAATTTAGGAGCAATGGAAAATAGACTCATGGCTCCAGCCGGTCAGGGTTGCGATGCAATTAAATTTGCAAAAGTAATCCCTAAATTTACAGAAAAAGAGGTTGACCAATATTTTGCGCAGTTTGAGATAACTGCCCAAAATTTTAAAATTCCTGAAACTATGTGGTCCACCTTACTTCAACCAGCCTTGACCGGAAGGGCATCTGAAGTCTTTGTGTCCCTGAATGCGGAACAGCGCGGGGACTATAACCTAGTAAAATCATTAATACTTAAGGCTTATGAATGTGTCCCCGAAGCATACCGTAAAAAGTTTAGGGAACTGTGGAAACGTGATGGCCAGACTCATGTTGAGTTCCTCCGGGAAAAGGAACGGCTCCTGGACAAGTGGCTGCACGCAACCAACACCGAGACAGACTTCAAGAAATTCAAGAACCTCATTCTGATGGAGGAGTTCAAGAACTGTGTTCGTACTGAGGTGCGAATACATATTGCAGACCGTGGCGAAGGTGACGCACATACGGCAGCAGTGTTAGCCGACGACTTCACCATCTCACATCAACTTTCCAAGAATCCATCTGACACCAAAAATGACAGGCACAATAAGACAGCTGTATCAACTTACAGTAAACCTCCACAAAAACCATTCAAGCCCGGTACGAAAGAAATTGGTGCAAAAGACACATGTGCCTACTGTAAAAAAGAAGGACATACGAGGGATGATTGCTGGAAACTCAAGAAGAAAACTGAGAAGACCACACATCCTGGTACACAACACAAAGTCTCCGCTTGTACGTCTCGTCATACATCTGGAAACACATTTTCAAAATTCAAGAGTTTTTGCTCTCCAGATGTCCATACAAACTTCAAAGAGGTTTGTCACGACTCATCAAAGAGTTCCATTATGAACAATAAGGCTAGTTTTACTGACTCCAGCCAAGTTCCTGCTTCGACTGCGAGTTTTATGAGCTTGTCGCCAAGATCCTTTTGCTCCAAGAAGAGGTCTACCTCCAGAGGGCGTTTTACTGAGGACTTGTGTGCAAGTTTTGACGACTCTACCCAGAGTTTTACTTCCTCTACCCTAGCCGAATGTTCTCAAGACTCCAACAAGAGTTTACCTACCAAGGTCCAAAATTCTACATCAGAAACTACTGATGTCATACAAGACTTCATGCCTTTCATATCGGAAGGATTCGTATCACTGCCAGGTGATTTTTCCAGTCTACAACCAATCAAAATCTTACGAGATACAGGTGCTTCACAGTCCTTACTACTTGAGGGTATACTTCCCTTGTCTGAATCTACTGCTACTGGGAGCAACATCCTGTTACGAGGTGTAGAGCTGGGATGCATAGATGTACCTTTACATCTCATCAACCTAAAATCAGACTTAGTCTCCGGACCTGTGGTTGTGGGTGTCCGACCAACATTACCATTGGACGGCATCTCGTTGCTGCTAGGCAATGACTTAGCTGGTGGGAAGGTGATAGCCGAGCCCATCGTTACTCATGAACCTTGTTTAAATGAAAATCAGGAAGAAGATCAAGAATTGTATCCAGCATGTGCTGTGACAAGGGCCATGAGTTCCAAGATCTCCACAAAAGAGATTTCACAAAAAAGCAATAAAATTCTTCCTGAAATTGACCTGGGAAAAACATTTTTTGCAAGTCTAAATGAAGAGGCTAGTAATTACAAGACTCCAACTCGAATGCAACTTATTGAAGAACAGAAGAGTGATCCAGAAATAGTCAAACTTCGAGAGAACGCTTTGACCCAAGAAGAAGCTGAACAATTCCCTATATGTTATTACCTTCAAGATGACATACTTTTGAGAAAATGGCGACCTCCAGACGCAAATGCTGACGAAGAATGGAGGATAGTTCATCAAATAGTAGTTCCTACCCCATTCCGGAACGAAGTCCTGAACTTAGCCCATGACTCACCACTTTCAGGGCATTTGGGAGTAAAGAAGACATATCACAAAATCACGTCGCACTTCTTTTGGCCCAAAATCAAGAAAGATGTGGTTGAATACTGCAGATCATGTCATACTTGTCAGGTTGTAGGGAAACCAAATCAGAAGATACCAGCAGCTCCTCTTCAACCCATTCCAGCATTCGAAGAACCTTTCAGTCGCGTTATTATAGACTGCGTTGGACCTCTGCCAAAGACAAAATCAGGTCACCAATACTTGCTGACAATCATGTGTGCGTCAACAAGATTCCCAGAAGCTATTCCTCTTCGCAATATCAAGACTCCGAACATCGTCAAAGCCTTGACGAAGTTTTTTACATTGTTTGGTCTTCCGAAGTCTGTACAGTCTGACCAAGGAACCAACTTCAAGGCTGGAATATTCAAACAAGTGATGAACCAGTTGGGCATAGAACACTGCTTGTCGAGTGCATATCATCCTGAGTCACAGGGAGCACTTGAGCGATTCCATCAGACGTTGAAGAACATGATGAGAACCTACTGCCTAGAACAAGAGAAAGACTGGGATGAAGGCATCAACATGCTACTGTTCGCCGCAAGAGAAGCAGTTCAAGAATCACTTGGATTCAGCCCCTTCGAACTGGTGTTTGGCCACACGGTTCGCGGTCCCCTTAAACTTTTAAAAGACACGTGGATGTCATCGGCACCCACGGAAGGACTTCTTGACTATGTCCAAAAATTTAAAACTAAACTTTTTAATGCCGTTAATTTGGCTAAAACACATTTAAAAGATTCACAATCTAAAATGAAAGTTTGGTATGACAAAAAGTCAAAATTCAGACAGTTTGCTTCAGGGGACAAAGTGCTTGTGCTTTTGCCGATACCAGGGCAAGCACTACAAGCTAGATATTTTGGTCCTTATGTTGTTGAGTCCAAAATCAATGATTTAAATTACATTGTGTTAACACCAGATCGTAAAAGAAAGAAACAGTTATGTCACATTAACATGTTAAAAGAATATTTTGATAGAAAATGTGATGATCATTGTCCATCCTCAGAAACAAATGTTAACACAATCTCAACTGTAACTTCAGTACTTAAAGAAAATGTTACTGAAACCTTTGATAGTGTCCCAGAAAAAGTTGGTAATTATAAACTTAAAAATTCAGAAATATTGGCCAACTTAGATAAGAAACTAGGACATTTGTCATTGTCAGAGAAGGATGTTGTTAAGTCTGTTATTGCAGATTTTGTTTTACTCTTCCCTGATGTACCTAATAAAACCAACATTGCTGTACATGATGTTGACATTGGCAATGCAGTTCCGGTCAAGCAACACCCCTATAGGGTCAATCCGAAAAAACTTGAAATAATCCGGTCTGAAATAAAGTTCATGCTTGAAAATGATATAATTGAACCAAGCTCTAGTAACTGGAGTTCACCATGTATTTTAGTCCCAAAGCCTGACAAAAGTTACAGGTTTTGTACTGACTTCAGGAAAGTGAATGCATTCACAAAGACTGATTCCTTTCCGATTCCAAGGGTAGACGATCTTATAGATCGAATAGGTGATGCCAAATATGTAACCAAGATAGACTTACTATCAGGTTATTGGCAGGTTCCTCTATCTGACAGAGCAAAAGAAATCTCTGCTTTTTGTACTCCAGATGGTTTATACCAATATAAAGTAATGCCGTTTGGAATGAAAAATGCCCCAGCTACATTCCAACGTCTAGTCAATAACATTATTGCTGACCAGGAAAATTGCAGCGCCTATATTGATGATGTAATTATTTACAATCAAGATTTTTCAACTAATGTAAACCAATTAAGATCTCTGTTTAAAAAAAATTTGCAGGCAAATGTAACTGTAAATTTAAATAAATGTGAATTTTGTCATGCAACTGTGGAATATTTAGGTCACATAGTGGGTCAAGGTCATGTAAAGCCTGTTCAAGCTAAGATAAATGCTATTGTATCACTTCCA
>CAXITT010000317.1:639184-656573 GCA_964033795.1 Lymnaea stagnalis | reverse complement strand
ATCTGCCATACTGTAAGTTGAAGATTGTAATTTTATTTTATTTTATTTTGTAATTATCTTAAGACATAATAAATCTTAATTAATTGTAACTAGAAACTGTTTTGGGTCGTATCTTTAATATTGTTGATTATATGGTATCGTCCTTTGTTAGGCACTGTTTACAAGGAGCCAATTAAAATTAAAATAGGAGATTAATTTCTCCCAATACAAGTCAGTGCGTAACAGACTTAATCAGATCTTGGATTTTCCCCCATATGTAAATAATTAAAATAAAGACTTCTACGTAGCCATTATTGACTTAAGGAATCATTTACATATTTATTTTTAGCGTCAACCAACAATAGTGTGTTCAATAAAAAAAAAACTGCTTCAATGACCTGATTACATTACAATGTCTTAGCTAGAAATCTAGCGTGACCTTGTCATTCTTTATCACTTTCACAGGTCAGACACGAGGTGTCAGAGGAGCATTGTTTGCCTAGCCGAACTTGGTCTGTATCACATGCCCCACCACCTACCCTTACTACCTGCCATCACACCTCCACCATCATCGCTCCCATACCTTCTCCACAAACTCCCCAACCACCTCCCCCACCACCTTCCCCAATCACCTTCCCCAACACATCCCACCACCTTTCCCAACACATCCCGCCACATTCCTCAACATATACCACCACCTTCCCAAATTCATTCCCATCACCTTCCCCAACACCTCTAACCACCTTCCCCAACACATCCAACCACCTTCCCGAATACATCCCCACCACTTTCCCCAACACATCCCACCACCTTCCCCAACACACTCTACCACATTCCCCAACACATCTAACCAACTTCTCCAACACATCCCACCACCTTCCCCATCCACACCCAATCATCATCCCCAATACATCCCCAGTCACCTTCCCCAATACATCCTACCACCTTCCCCAATACATCCCCAATCACCTTACCCAATACATCTCCAATCACCTTCCCCAATACATGCCCAATCACCTTCCCCAATACATCCAATGATTGTCAACATTATTTTCCAGTTAATGCATAATGGCTGTGTTGCTTATGGTTGAAATGGCTAGAAAGACTTTGCCATTGTATGCTTGTACTTAGTTTTTGTTGTGTTGCGTTTGTTTTAAATGTGGTAAACTATAGATTTGTTTTTTGTTGACTTTGTACCGCGCTTCGAGCCTTTGGGGATGAAGCGCGTTTTTGAAATGAACTTTATTATTATTATTATTATTATCCCCACCAGGTTCCCAAACACATCTAACTACCTTCCCCAACACATACCACCTCCTTCCCCAACACATCTCACCACCTTGCCCTACACATCAAACCACCTTCCCCAACACATCCCCATCACCTTCCCCAACACATCCCCATTACCTTCACCAACACATCCCACCACCTTCCTCAAAACATCCACAATCTATCTCCCCAATACATCCCCACCACAGCTCACAATTATATACACACTACTCTCCCCATCATCCCACAACCTCTCCAAGCGCTCGTTATACATCCTGATTTTAGCCTGGTTATACATCTTGTTCGGAAACAGTCGGAAGTCTCTGTACTCAGCCCTCACCTGTGGTTCCAAGAAGCTGTAACATGCACAGCGATTACAACCCAGACAACGATTCCAGGTTGAGGGTAGCCGAAGGGCATAGAATTTTCGGAAAAAAAGGGGTTGTCCCCCATAGCATGTAAAGAATGAATCCGGCAAATTGTGCGGAAGAACCACTACTTGGTCAACGGACAAAAGGCGGAGACAGCACAGTGGTTTGAATCGCTGAGAACATGACCAGACACGTAGAACGCCATGGTCATTCACTGCATGGGTGACTGGGTGGCCGAATGGTCTAAACTTAGCAAACCTCAATTTCAGCCAAAGGCCGCTCAAGAAAAAACATCGCCCCGGGTGGATGAGACTCGTTAACCTTGGTCGGCAACTCATCTAAGAGAAGGAATTCAAACCCGGAGTTGGAGTCCCGTAAGGCGCATACAATGTCCATTCCTGCAACCGTACCCATCCCTGGTCGTCTTGACGAAGAGTCTTGCCACTGGATATGGTGGGCTCGGACGAGAGAGTGAGGTTGACGCTGCGAAACTCTTCCTCACTTTAAACAAAAGTCACCCGCGCAAGTCATCAGTCACAAGACGACCCGATGGTCATCGTCAAACCTCGACGGACGAACAACACACACACACAGCCTGGTTATACATCCTGATTGAAGCCTGGTTATACATCCTGATTTAAGACTGTTTATACATCCTGATTTAAGACTGGTTATACATCCTGATTTAAGACTGGTTATACATCCTGATTGAAGCCTGGTTATACATCCTGATTTAAGACTGGTTATACATCCTGATTTAAGACTGGTTATACATCCTGATTTAAGACTGGTTATACATCCTGATTGAAGCCTGGTTATACATGCTGATTTAAGACTGGTTATACATTCTGATTGAAGCCTGGTTATACATCCTGATTGAAGCCTGGTTATACATCCTGATTTAAGACTGGCTATACATCCTGATTTAAGCCTGGTTATACATTCTGATTGAAGCCTGGTTATACATCCTGATTGAAGCCTGGTTATACATCGTGATTTAAGCCTGGTTATACATCCTGATTGAAGCCTGGTTATACATCCTGATTTAAGCCTGGTTACAGGCACCAAAAGACATCTTAAGATTTATGTCAGAGATTTACAAACGTTAAATTTCTTGTAGAAATACTAGAACGATATTGTTAGTGTTAGTGTTAGGGTTAGAAATACTACAAGGTTAGGTTAGTGTTAGGGTAAGGTTAGAAATACTAGTCGGTAAGGGTTGGTGTTGGGGTTAGGGTTAGAAACACTACAAGGTTAGGGTTAGTGTTAGGGTTAGGGTTAGAAACATTAGAAGGTTAGGGTTAGTTTTAGGGTTAGGGTTAGAAACACTAGAATGTTAGGGTTAGTGTTAGGGTTAGGGTTAGAAACACTAGAAAGTTAGGGTTAGTGTTGGGGTTAGGGTTAGAAACACTAGAAGGTTAGGGTTAGTGTTAGGGTTAGGGTTAGAAACACTAGAAGGTTAGGGTTAGTGTTAGGGTTAGGATTAGAAACACTAGAAGGTTAGGGTTAGTGTTGGGGTTAGGGTTAGAAACACTACAAGGTTAGGGTTAGTGTTAGGGTTAGGGTTAGAAACACTAGAAGGTTTTTTAAACGACATATTAAAAGAGCATGAAATCCTTATATTTTTTTCTTACTTTTCGATTAATGATGAATTGTATAAAAAGTGTTGGACTTTTTATTAAAAGCTATATATATTTTACATGCCATTACAAGCTTCATATCACATGGTATCATAGCTTTATATGACATGCTATTACAAGCTTTATATGGCGATATAATAGGAAAAAGCCCCAAACAATCAGCACTCCTAAGAACGACAGTCCCAAATGAAAATTGAAAAATTCTTGGTTAGAAAGTTATTGGGGACAGACTTTTTTTTTCTTTTTTTTCTTTGAATGTTGGGTACAGACTAAGTATTGCTGGCAGTTATATCAAATAAACAAGACCACAACCCGGCAGACCACAAACGCAGGTTCATATTTCAAATAATGTTTTTGTGAGGAAACATTCTACAAACCTACGTCAACGCCGAGACCGCTGTATGCTTTGGTTAGTGTCGTCTTAATTTGCTGAAACTTTTTCTAAATAAATAAAAAACAAAAACATTTCAGTAGAGATAACTTTTGTTTGAGATAACTTTTGTTTGAGATAACTTTTGTTTGAGATAACTTTTGTTTGAGATAACTTTTGTTTGTCTCTTGCATTCTCTTTCGTTTTCTTTTTCTTTAATTTCCAAATTTTGTTTTCCAATGAGATCGTATTGATTTAAAGGCTGATGAAGACAGCAACTTTCAAAAAAATGAAAACCTTCTAAGCTTTAGAAATAAACAAATACTTCACCGAATATCGGTAGCTGTTAGCCTGGCAGCCGGAAAAGTTCTAACCAATAGATTCTATTGTTAATTAGGGACCGCCTTTCCGAGGAGTGCCACGAACTTAGCAAGAATCAATTCATGATAAGATCAACACACACAGCTCGCCGTCACACCTCGCTATACACACAAAGATTTCTGATTGTGTCCAAAATCTAATCCCCCCTCCCACACCCCAATCCCTACAGGTTCATTCTTAGGCATGGTTGTATTGGTGCAACGAACGCTAGCGTCTTAGTACCAAACAACACAGCCAAGCCAACACTTCACGGGCCCACAAGACAATCAAGTGCACATCTCAGACGCAGAGCGAGCGTGTTTGGCACCCAGGGACGCTATTCGCGCCGAGGAACAAAATTCACTTTAAAGCGCCCCCTTTTCATTGTTTACGATTGACTTATGACACGTTTGAAGAATGCATTGGTGGAGCTCAGTACCAGTTTAATAATATCCCACAAACACAAGAAAGACAACACATAGACCAAACCTTGACCGAAAGTGTAGACGATTGCCAAGAAACCTTCCATTACCGCCGTCTGCTGGGGAGTGCCAAACATTTTTGAACTTTCATAGAGACTTTTGTAGAACAATTTGGCCTCTTGTGGGAAGCACGTGACTATTACTCGTCTTGCTTGGACTCCAACCTGATTAAATCATTTTTTGGTAAGAAAAATTTATGTGGAAGAGGTGGGGAGAGGATATGAACTTGTATCTAAATATATAATTCGCCAGAAAGGGTAAAAAAAGTAAAACAAGATGCAGGATTTATATATATACGTCAGAGTAAGCAAGACGACGCAGGCAAACCCTCCCCTGCCTTTCCTTGTCTGCCCATCGTTGGTCTCGAGAAATGCGCACTGCGGTGGAGCTACCGCCTCCCCTCCTGCACCATCCTCGCCTGCCAGCCAAGCTCGCGGCGTCTGCTAAGCCGCGGGTCGCATATCATTAAAAAAATGGGGGGGGGGGAAGGGAAGAGGTGTAGCAAAATTGGCCTTCTTAAATGTGCGTAACTTCAGTTCACGTTTTTGTCAAGTAAATTTAGTAATGAGAAGTTCACGCATTGCTGTCGCCAATGTTTTTGGCATGCTACACCTAGTTCTATGTATTAACTAATACATTTTAAAGTGTATAAGAAGCATGGTTTTTGTGTTTTTTGCTAATGGAAACGTTTACATAACCACGTGATCTTAGATCCTTAGTTTGTTGTAGCCAACTAACACGTACAATTTACAAATAGCTAGTTAGCACTTACTCGTAGGAAGGCTTCAAATGTCCCCGTGGTACACTGAATGGCCCGCTGCAAGACGCCTCGAATGTGCGGCCACTCTTCTGCCAAACATCCATACACCTGACCTCTCTTTCCGTGAAGTTTCATACTGGCTTCCGCAGCTTTCAGGACTCGACCGATGAAGTTTGTGTAGCTTTTTAAAAAAAGTATTATCTACAAATTTTGTTGTTATTTTTAACATACATTTAATAATTCAGCTAGTTTTTTTACCATAAAAACAATGAGAAGATCCAGTTCTTAGGATTTTGGGGGCCCTAGGCATGGAACGTAGGTAGGGGGCTCCGAAAGTGGAGCGGCGGGTGGAGCTCCCCCGGAGCTGAGGGGCAAAGAGGAAATAGTGAAAACGGCACAATGGTGGTGCCGAAGGGGTGGGTGGGACCCGTGGTCAGTGGGACCCGGGGTGGGTGAGACCCGTGGTGGTTGGGGCCCGATGTCGGTGGGATCAGTGTTGTTTGTTTCCCTTGGTCGATGGGACCCATGGTGGGTTGGCCCAAGTTAAGTTAGGCACTTGGTGGGTGGGGTCAAGGTTGGTAGGGCCCGTGGCGGTTTTTGGCCGTGGTGGGTTTGGGCCCGTGGCGGGTTGTGGCCCGTGGTGGGTTGGGCCCCAGAGGACTTGCACTTATCATCCATCTCGCCCGCATGTAACCACTAACCATATTGATAACCACTAACCATATTGATAACCACCAACCATATTGATAACCACTAACCATATTGATAACCAATAACCATATTGATAACCAATAACCATATTGATAACCAATAAAACATATGAAAACCAATAAACATATTGTTAACCAATAAACATATTGATAACAGATAACTATGTTGATAAGCAATGACGATATTTATAAGCAATAACCATATTGATAACCAATGACCATATTGATAACCAACAACCATATTGATAACCAATAACCATATTGATAACCAATAACCATGTTGATAACCACTAACCATATTGATAACCAATAACCATAATGATAACCAATAACCATATTGATAACCAATAACCATATTGATAACCAATAACCATATTGATAACCACTAACCATATTGATAACAAATAACCATATTGATAACCAATAACCATGTTGATAAATAATAACCATATTGATAACCACTAACCATAGCGATAACCACTAACCATATTGATAACCACTAACCATATTGATAATCACTAACCTTATTGATAACCACTAACCTTATTGATAACCAATGACCATATTGATAACCACTAACCATATTGATAACCACTAACCATATTGATAACCAATGACCATATTGATAACCACTAACCATATTGATAACCACTAACCATATTGATAACCACTAACCATATTGATAACCACTAACCATATTGATAACAACTAACCATATTGATAACCAATGACCATATTGATAACCACTAACCATATTGATTACCACGAACCATATTGATAACGACTAACCATATTGATATTTACTAACCATATTGATAACCACTAACCATATTGATAACCAATAACCATATTGATAACCACTAACCATATTGATAACCACTAACCATATTGATAACCACTAACCATATTGATAACCACTAAGCATATTGATAACCAATGACCATATTGATAACCACTAACCATATTGATAACCACTAACCATATTGATAACCACTAACCATATTGATAACCACTAACCATATTGATAACCAATGACCATATTGATAACCACTAACCATATTGATAACCAATGACCATATTGATAACCACTAACCATATTGATAACCACTAACCATATTGATAACGACTAACCTTATTGATATTTACTAATCATATTGATAACCACTAACCATATTAGTAACCAATAACCATATTGATAACCACTAACCATATCGAAAACCACTAACCATATTGATAACCAATAACCATATTGATAACCAATAACCATGTTGATAAATAATAACCATATTGATAACCACTAACCATATTGATAACCGCTAACCATATTGATAACCAATAACCATATTGATAACCATTGACCATGTTGATAACCACTAACCATATTGATAACCAATGACCATATTGATAACCACTAACCATATTGATAACCAATAACCATGTTGATATTTACTAACCATATTGATAACAACTAACCATATTGATAACCACTAACCATATTGATAACCAATAACCATGTTGATATTTACTAACCATATTGATAACAACTAACCATATTGATAAACAATAACCATATTGATAACCATTGACCATGTTGATAACCACTTACCATATTGATAACCAATGACCATATTGATAACCAATAACCATGTTGATAACAATTGACAATGTGTATAACCAAAGACCATGTTGATAATTCAGCCACTAGAGAAAAGGCTCTTAATGGTTGGTTCACACGATCAAATTAGCATCAAATTTTGCGTCAAATGTTTGTATGAACACACTGTTTTTGTACGTATTTTCTTTCCTTTTTTTTTTTTTTTTTTTTTTGAAAAAAATTTGATCAAATCGTGATTTTAAAGTTTTTTTTGTTATTTATTTTTATTATTTTTTTTTTTTTTTTTTTTTTTTTTTTTTTTTTTTTTTTTTTTTTTTTTTTTGAAAAAAATTGGATCAAATCGTGATTTGAAAGTTATGACAAGGCTTCATACAAAAATCACACCCAAGGCATGATCAAACATTTGATCATGTAATTTGACGCTTAGTGTGGAGATTAATTGTGTAGCTCTTTCTGTGTCATTTGTATTTGGGGACCTATTATTAGAGTATGAAAAATGAAGTTTTTGGTTGCTCAGATTTTGGTCGCTAGTCCATTGCAGAGAGACAGTGGAAGGAAGAAGGCACATTGTGGAGTTTATTGTTGAATGAAATATCATATCAAATATTGATTTTTATGTTGTTACTAATGCTACTAGACTAAAAGAAACTATTGCACTATTTGTGCCAATAACAGTTTGTGACATCAAGGTATATGGAGCAAATTGTTCTACCAAAAAATATCTACAAAGAAGCTTTTTCAATTTCATTAACATTTAACAAATGAGACGCTTTTTCAAAATTAGGCCAACATTTTTTGAATAGTAAAAACATATAACAATTGTATATAATAATCTTATTATTGGCAGCAAATTATTCATGAAAGAACCAAGGGATGATTCTCTTATTTGGAGTTAATTGTGTTTCAAATATATGTAGTATTTGATCGATAACTTGGCCCATGCTTGATACGTACGCACTACAAGACTGGTCAGCAATGGTCATCGTGACTTTTACGCAGGACGTCTGACAAAAGTAGATGACCAGAGGATGGACGGCAAGACGAGCGCTTCCTTTGATCTCACGAATGATGTGATTATCTTTGAGTCGACCCAAGAGAAATTGCCAGGTGAACACCTTCTGAGAACCGTTTACAGCTAAGTAAACTTCTCGTAAATATTCTGAGATGATTAGATGAGATAATTATATCGTTCATTAAATTTACTTAAATTATTATATCAATACATGTACTTGCATTTAATTAGATTTATTTTATACTTTGAATTTCTTAAGTTATTATATAAGGCATTGAATTCATTGAGTTAATTGTATCAGGTATTGAGTTTACCTTGTCCAGTATATCGGACTTTATTTAAGTAAAATATGTATGTCCCACTTTAAATGCATTTAGCAAATTTTATCATGTTTTGAATTCGCATTGTTAATTATATTAGTCATTGAATTCAAGTAGAGATTATATCAGACATTGCAAAAATTTGGGAAAAGAGAATTTGTTTAGAAACGGGAAAATAATGTCTTAAATCTTTAAACTGAAATAATTATCGATAACCAAAGTTTCCATTGTTTTATAATACAAATGTTCATTATTTTTACATAATTACTTTAAATCATGTAACGTCTCAGTAATGTAACGTCTCAGTAATGTAACATTTCAGTAAAATAACGTTTACATAATGTAATGGGTCTTTAATGTAACGTCTCAGTAATGTAACGTCTCAGTAATGTAACGTATCAGTAATGTAACGTATCAGTAATGTAACGTATCAGTAATGTAACGTATCGGTAATGTAACGTATCAGTAATGTAACGTCTCAGTAATGTAACGTATCAGTAATGTAACGTATCAGTAATGTAACGTCTCAGTAATGTAACGTATCTGTAATGTAACGTATCAGTAATGTATTGTCTCAGTAATGTAACGTATCAGTAATGTAACGTATGAGTAATGTAACGTATCAGTAATGTAACGTATCAGTAATGTAACGTCTCAGTAATGTAACGTATCAGTAAAGTAACGTCTCAGTAATGTAACGTATTACTGTAACGTCTCAGTAATGTAACGTCTCAGTAATGTAACGTCTCAAAAATGTAACGTCTCAGTAATGCCAGGTCTCAGTAATGTAACGTCTCAGTGATGTAACGTCTCATTAATGTAACGTCTCCGTTATGTAACGTCTCAGTAATGTAATGTCTCGTAATGCAAAGTATCAGTGATGTAAAGTCTCAGTAATGTAACTTCTAAGGAATGTAACGTCTCAGTAAGGTAATGTCTCAGTAATGTAATGTTTCAGTGATGTAACGTCTCAGTGATGTAACTTCTAAGGAATGCAACGTCTCAGTAATGTAATGTCTCAGTAATGTAATAGTTCAGTGATGTAACGTCTCAGTAATGTAACGTCTCAGTGATGTAATGTCAGTAATGTAACATCTCAGTGATGTAACGTCTCAGTGATGTAACTTCTAAGGAATGTAACGTCTCAGTAATGTAACATCTCAGTAATGTAACATCTCAGTAATGTAACATCTCAGTAATGTAATGTCTCAGTAATGTAACATCTCAGTAATGCCATCTCTCAGTAATGTAACGTTTCAATAAATTAACGTCTCAGTAATGTAACGTCTCATTTATAATAACGTATCAGTAACGTAAATACCTAGTAATGTACGTCTCAGTAATGTAACGTCTCAGTAATGTAATTTCTCAGTAATGTAACGTTTCAGAAATGTAATGTCTCAGTAATGTAACGTCTCAGTAATGTAATTTCTCAGTAATGTAACGTCTCAGTAATGTAACATGTCAGTAATGTAACGTCTCAGTGATGTAACATGTCAGTAATGTAACGTCTCAAATATGTAACGTCTTAGTAATCTAACGTCACAGTAATTCAACTATACGTTTATATCAATCTCGTAAAGACAAGTTTTACACGAGAAAATAAGACAGTATAAAGGTAGCGCAAGCCATGGATGCTTTTCAGAGACAGTTATGAAATCCATTGCTATATTTATATAAGGTGATGGTTGATGTTCGAGCAAACACATGAAGTGTGGGGATTATTCTATTGCATTGAAGCAGCGACTATTTCATGTTATATTATGAGCTGTGAGTCCTTCAGTAAAAATGAAGTGTTTATAGACAGTACTTGGCATTTCGTTACGGAGCGCTGCGAAAGCTCCTGTGTATGGTGTTGTTCGAATTGGCGATAGATTGAGCATCCAAATACAATTGAAAAAAGAGTGTTGCAATGATATCACATAAGATTCGATGTATGAGAACAGCTATAAAATACCACAGTTGCAATAACACTTCATTATAATGTTATAACAGATTGTTAAAGTCATAATCTGGTATTTTACGTCAGCTCTTAAAATAAAATGAAAAAAAACAAAAACTATTAAAAATAAACAAACTTATCTTCGCTTTTTTATCTTTCTCTGTATTTAGACAATTAATAATACATAATTGTTAATTTAACTTTCTGAACAGATTTTTTAAAAATAAGTTAGCTGTCAACGCTCTAAAAAAGGTGACATTTAAAATATAGAAATCTATTTACCTTCTGTAAATGTAACATCTAGGGAAAAACAGAATTGCCACAACAATTCTACGTCATCCTTGGGCAGCCATTCTACAACTTCTGCGACCCTCTTTTCAAAGATCAGAGCATGGAAGTTTACATCACAACACACAATTTTTTCCAATTGCTCAGGCGTCGGGTGGTATGCGTCTTTGACCAGATATTCTTCCGCCAGTCGAATAACACATTCCGGAAGACAAAGAAATTTGTCGCAAATGTAAACATATTCGCTGACGTGTACACCAGGGGCGTAATATTGTAGGAGGGTGAAAATGTCCCATTGGTCAGTAAACATTCCCACATCAACATATTCAGTACTACGTCCCGAGATAGGAAACTTCTTGTATGTTGTAAACACAACACTTAATTTAAAATTTAGGCTCATAAACGTGTTCACTAATTGAGACAGGAAGATCAGAAACTCGTGGTCCCTGCCAGAGGTTCTCAAAAGTTCACATTTATGAAACACAAAAACGTTGTGGTGACTGCCACATAGTTGTAATATAAATTGTATTTCCTGGAGCACATATCCTACATCCCATTCGATGTTTCCGTTAAAAGTTCCAGGTTTTAATTTTCTCAT
This sequence comes from Lymnaea stagnalis, assembly GCA_964033795.1. NCBI lineage: Eukaryota > Metazoa > Mollusca > Gastropoda > Lymnaeidae > Lymnaea > Lymnaea stagnalis. Next base: position 644,857 of record CAXITT010000317.1, on the reverse strand, counting down.
GACAGCTGATAAAATATCCTGGAGAGTCAGAAGACCACGACACAAAATGGGATGATAGATGATTCTTCCATTATTGGATGCTGACCTATATCCCTCTATCTCTCTCATGTCGTCTATGGCCTGTAATAAAAATTCAACTTTTGTAGAATGTCAGCTCACTGAATGAAATTAATAATTATCGAATGCCACTCTGTTAAAAAAATATTGCTTTTTCCTAAATTGATCCCCTTGTGTGCCATGCCCTAACTCAAAGAGGAGACGGTCTGGAATCTTGAAAGTTTTTAAAAAAAACTGACTCATACAGCCGCCGTCTGATGAATGACAAATGTTTCATTGACAACAGATATCCATTGGTTGTGTAGACAAATGATTTATTGACAGAAGTTACCCATTGATTGTGTAGACTAATGTTTTATTGACAGCAGTTACCCATTGGTTGTGTAGACAAATGATTTATTGACAGAAGTTACCCATTGATTGTGTAGACTAATGTTTTATTGACAGCAGTTACCCATTTGTTGTGTAGACAGATGATTTATTGACATAAGTTATACATTGGTTGTGTAGACAAATGTTTTATTGACAGCAGTTATCCATTGGTTGTGTAGACAAATGTTTCATTGACAGCAGTTACCCATTAGTTGTGTAGACAGATGATTTATTGATAGAAGTTATCCATTGGTTGAGTAGACCAATGATTTATTGACAGAAGTTATCTATTGGTTGTGTAGACAAATGTTTTATTGACAGCAGTTACCCATTGGTTGTGTAGACAGATGATTTATTGACAGCAGTTACCCATTGGTTGTGTAGACAAATGATTTATTGACATCAGTTGACATTGGTTGTGTAGACAAATGATTTATTGACAGAAGTTATCCATTGGTTGTGTAGACAAATGTTTTATTGACAGCAGTTACCCATTGGTTGTGTAGACAGATGATTTATTGACAGCAGTTACCCATTGGTTGTTTAGACAAATGATTTATTGAGATCAGTTGCCATTGGTTGTGTAGACAAATAATTTATTGACAGAAGTTATCCATTGGTTGTGTAGACAAATGTTTTATTGACAGCAGTTACCCATTGGTTGTGTAGACAGATGATTTATTGACAGCAGTTACCCATTGGTTGTGTAGACAAATAATTTATTGACATCAGTTGCCATTGGTTGTGTAGACAAATGATTTATTGACAGAAGTTATCCATTGGTTGTGTAGACAAATGTTTTATTGACAGCAGTTACCCATTGGTTGTGTAGACAGATGATTTATTGACAGCAGTTACCCATTGGTTGTGTAGACAAATTATTTATTGACAGAAGTTATCCATTGGTTGTGGAGAAAACGTTCGCCATAGAAAGCTAAATCCAACAATCAATGTTATTATTCTAGACAATCAATATCATAATTGTTATAGAATCAATATCATTATTGATATACAATCAATGTCATCATAGGTAAACAATCCAAATCGTCATTTGTAAACAATCAAGGCCGTTATAGGTAAACAATGAATATCGTTGTTTTGAAACAATCAATATCGTCATTGGTAAACGTGAAAAAAACACCTGAGGGAGTAATTATGAATGAAATAGTTCTTACTAAAACATAGCACAAACAACGGATATGTGGTGATTTTTTGTATGCGTTAAATCTGTGGGTGGGGGGGCACATCTTTTTTTGTACCCTTTTGATGACATCACACTACATTACGCGAATAATGACAAAATATCACTGACCTGTGTCACAATAGTAGATTTTCCTGTCATGGGAGGTCCACAGACTTGAAGTATCGATCCTGGATAAATCTTTTGAATGATTTCATTTCTCTCTGTCAGTCTTATGTTCGGTGGGTCATGGCGGCATTTAGTATCGATGCACAAACGAGATACTGATGGGAGTCCCACGTTAGTATCGTGCTCTGTTTCACTGAGTTCACTGATGGTGGAAAGGTGGTCGTATGTCCGACAGAACTTTGCTGTCTCACTGATTCCTAAACACGGCTGGACGTTGCCTGATTTGGGTGAACCTTTTTGGTCGAGTTGGTAGTGTGACCGAGCAGCATGTGGTATCAGTACTGTTTGATTTTGTAATCCGAGGCGATATGACCCCATGATGGGTCCAGCAAAATGCCCTTTATTCATTGCAGCTATTATGGGATGGTCTCTAGTAGATTTGGCAGTCATTGTGTGTTTTGTATCGGTCTAATGTAATAGCTGACATTATATGTATACATTATGTGTCAAAAGTTATCATTGGATAGACGCTTTGGAGAAAGATGTTTAAAAAATCCGGATCTTATCTTGTGCAATGAGTCATGTGTTTTCATGGACCAACAATTAGATATCAAGTGAATTGTCACTGGACCTCCACGTGTTCAGTTCCGTAGAATGTTCTATATAACAAGTACTAGATGGCTCAAACTAAGACAAAGAACTAAATCACGCGATCTGTCTGTGCCGATGGAGTCTTAAGTGATTTTGAAAAAAAATGAAATAATCTTTTTAAAAAAAAAATGTGCAGTACAATAAGTGGGTCAGGACGTATTTTCAGTCAAAAGCAAACTGCACGGTTTGTCAAACGATTGAATGTGTTCCTCACAGTGCCCTAGCCTGACATTAAGACAACCAGGGTCAGCCTACCCCAACCGCACTCACTCCAATCCCTTTGCAAATGTTTCTACACAGGGACGTAGCCAGGCATTCAGCCTATCAGGATAAGCTAACCCACCACAATCCCCACACCCCAACCTTTTTCCTACTTACTGATTAACAATCCATCAATGAAAATATGAAAAACATACTGACAAAAAATAATGGAAAAAATATATATAAGAAGTGAGAATTTGGCAAGTCGAATTTTTGTTAAAGTCGTTTGATTTAATCGAGCAAGATACAAATTATCACAGTCACATCAGAATATGTAATCCACACCCGATTATTTTGTTCACATAAAACTATTTAATTCACTTAGAACATTCTTTTAACTTAGAACATTTCATTCATATGTACAATTAATTCACTTGAAACATTTAATTTGTTTAGAGAATTCCATCAACAATCCATTTCCAAAGTCTTTCAATCTTACTGGCTCCCGTCCAGCAGACACTATCCCAATACACACCAACTGTTGTTAGTAAGCACATGTGCAGAGGGCGCGACGTATCATGTTTTAAACAGCACACAATCAAGTCGATGCTGACTGGTTGACGCAATGTTAGGAAGTATGCTCAAGAACAATGTTGTCAGCACGGCGCTATTTTAAACTTATATTTTATTTAGAGGACGTTGAGCCGGTGGCGTAGTAAGGGGGTAGAGGGGAGGTCCTCCCATGGCGGCATTCTTTTCTTCATAAAGAGGCGCAGAAATGTCAACAAAATACATAGTTATTTTTTGTTATCATGTTAATGGGGAAGCTGGCAAAAATATTAAAGAACGTATGCATAAACACGGAGAAGCATTTTAGAACCCAGAGCTAGAGAGAGAGAGAAAGAGAGAGAGAGAGAGAGAGAGAACGTTGCAAAAATACTTTGAAAGGAGAGCTCAATTTAAATAGATCAATAAATAATTATCACTAAAAACACGAGAACTATCATTTCTACATTTATATTAAAAATTTTTACAAATGAAGTTCTTCTAAATTTTTTTTTTTTTTTTTTTAAAATCTCACTAAGAAGATAGAAAACAACAAATCTTAAAAAAGTGCCTCGTACTTGGCCCAGATTTCATATCATGAAACGAAAGCGAATTGTTTGGGTAGATGGAATGGCCATTCTTTCAACCAACTATTTCAGATTCAACTTCCTCTTAACAACTGAAACATGGTACTTAAAAGCAAGCAATGACTCGATGGTATCCTAACACAAAACAAGATGGTATCACAAACACAGCACCAGATGGTATCATTCGCAGCCGACCATGAGATATCATATACAGCCAAACATATAGTGTCATTTTATGTTGACCAGATGTACACATCTGACCAAATGTACACATTTGTCCAGGTGTACACAGTTGACTAGGTACACAGTTGAAAAGATGTGCAAGGTCACCAGGTGTACAAAGCTTACAAGATGAATACAGTTGACCATATGTACACTGCTGACCACAGGTAAACCGTTGACAAGATGTATACAGTGGACCATGTCAACACATATTAATGGATATACACATGCGACCAGATGCATGAAACATATGTAACCAGATGTACACAGCCAACAGTATGTACGCATTTGACAAGATGTACATAGTTGACCAAATCTATCTTTAAATGCTATTAAGCAAATTATTATTATTTACTGGCAATCCTAATAAGCAAATAATTAAACTTTCTATTCCACTGCTTTTCCTGTTTGACTCATACAGTACTAGTCAAATTTAAAGTGATTATGCCACAACGTTCCTTGTTTGACTTGTACAGCACTAGAAAAACTTTAAGAGATTGTGCCACTACTTCCCTGTTTGACCCGTACAGAACTAGACAAACTTAAAGAGATTATGCCACTACTTTTCCTGTTTTACTCGTTGGTCGTCAGTCGGGAGTAGACCATGACCACTTTAATCATCAGAGTTTTTACTGGTTCTGTTTGTACGTCCGCAGATGGCTAATAAGGTCGATTCTGACACGAAATTCTCTTGTGCAGCAGGTGCAGGGTAATGATAACGTATCTCCGGGAGCAGAGTCAGAGCGGGCCTTCCTGGCCTGTCTCTTTCGCCCTGCAGCCGCTGTTCTGACAACTTCATGTTGCATGGAACTCCTGTGCAAAGTGGAACGCCATGAAGTTCGATCCATTTCTTGTTCCTCCCACGTTTCTGGGTTTATGTTGAATGATTTCAGTGAGGCTTTTATGTTGTCTTTAAAGCTTTCTTTTTCTGTCCGCCAGCAAATCGCTTTCCTTGTTCAAGCTCATATAGAAAATGCTTTTGGGCAGACGGCCATCTGACATAATCACAACATGTCCCACTTCATCAAGATTGTGAAGATGCTGGGGACACCTGCCCGTGTGAGCACCTCAGTGTCTTGGACCCTGTCCTGCCATTTAATGTTGAGGATTTTTCTGATAATTGTTGCATGCAAGTGGTTCAACATTCTTGCATGGCGTTGGTAGACCGTTTGACTCTTATTGTACTGGACACACTTTAAGAGATAAGTCGGCGTGGTGGTTATAAGCAGTGTTTACTTAAGCCATAGATCAGGAAGGGCATAGCCCCCCCCCCTCTACGAGGGGGGAAGCCTATTACCCGCACCCCTTAGCTAAATATGTACAATAAAATAACGACAATATAATATTTTGCTAAAAATACTAGATTGTCATTTTTTAAACAGGCTTAGAGGAGTATTAAATGATGCTTAATTAGTGGAAGCGTTAAGATATCGCTCAGCTCGATAGAGTTGATCATCCGTATGTTTAAGACTAATCTTGTGAGAGAAGATGGATGGATAGATAGATAGATAGATAGATAGATAGATAGATAGATAGATAGATAGATAGATAGATAGATAGATAGATAGATAGATAGATAGATAGATAGATAGATAGATCGATCGACAGATAGATAGATAGATAGATAGATAGATAGATAGATAGATAGATAGATAGATAGATAGATAGATAGATAGATAGATAGATAGATAGATAGATAGATAGATAGATAGATAGATAGATAGATAG